>PJEM01006972.1:0-87873 GCA_004023845.1 Helogale parvula
GGGGGGGGGAAGAGGGACGGCGGCTCCCGCCCGAGCAAGGGCGGTGGCGAGGGCAGGGGGGCGGCGTGGGGCGCCTCGCGCCTGCCCCGGTGACGGGTTCACAGGTGGCAGAAACGAGGGATTGAGGGTGCCCAGGGTGGAGGCGCCCCGGATTTGTTCAGCCTCCCGGAATGGGAGCGCATTCAGGTGGGAAGAGCGCCCCTGCACCACGGAGTTTTCCTCGGGAACTGCCTGGGAGCCGGGCGCTCCGGGTCCACGCTGCCCTTGTATGGCCAGCAGCGGAGTCGCGTGTTTCTCTTGGCTCCCTTTCCCGGGTCCCAGCCGCTTGTCCGGCTGGGGAAGGAGAGGGCTAGGCAATACCCAGCTCGCTGGCCTCATGCCCAGTGCCTACAGTGTCCCTGGGGTCCCCCGGGCTGCTGCCTCCCAGGCTGACTGTATTTCTGGGGAAAGGGCTAAATTGGGCTCCACAGCTGCAGCCAGTCTAGCCCCGCCCTGCCCGCTCCTCTCGCTTTGGGGAAACGGAGTCAGGCACGCGCCGCTTCTGCTCTGGGCTGAAGACCGCACCATCTTGCCCTCCTTGTCTGGGCGCCAGCTCGGGGCAACCACCCAGGCATCGCTGAGGCCAGCCAGATGGTATTGAGTGACATCACCTCCTCACAGGGCAGGCAGCACGCTGGCACCACTGACGTCACTCTTGCCCACTGCCTGGCCCTCACCCTGACCCCTGGGGGACATTCTGACCCTTCTGTGTCCCAGGATGGGGTTCCCTGAATGTGTGGGATGTTCACGGAGGGACCTCTTGGGGGAGCGTGAAATGGGAGCTTCTGGCCTAGGTCGGCTCACCGCGTCTGGTGGGAAATTTGGGGAGGGGCCTTTTAGGGGGGCAGAGTAGTGATGTCTTCCCCACGGTGTGGGGACACAAAGGGGCCTCTGTGCCCTAGCCTGGTACATGCCTTGCATTCCCACACTCTGAGCTCACTGGGAGTGGAGGGGGCCTGGAAGGAAAGGGGCCTTCCTCTTGGCCCAGAGCCTGGGTTGCCCCTCTGCCAGCCTCGTCTGGAAAGTGCCTGGTGCTCAGGGTCGCTGGGGCAATGGCCAGAGACGCCCCACTCCACTCCCCTGACCAGGGGGACAGGGCGGCCTGGGGCAGCAGGTGGAGAGCGCTTGAGGGTCAGGAGGGCAGGGCCGTCCAGGAAGCGGGCTGTGAGGGGAGACCGTGGGGAGCAGCTGGAGCTGACACCACTGCTGGGGTGTCCCCTCGCGCACCCCAGGTGTGCCTGGAGAGGCGGAGCCCCCCATCCCGGAGTCCGTGGAGGCGGAAGTTGGCGGCACGGCCCTTCTGAAGTGCGGCCCCTCCCATTCCCAGGGCAACTTCAGCCACGTGGACTGGTTTTCTGTGAGTGCGTGGTGGAGAGGGCGGCAGGGCGGGAGGCTGTCCGCTTCCCGCAGCCCCAGGACCTTCCCCTCCACTCCGTCACCTCCCCTCAGATCCACAAGGAGAAGCGGACTCCCATCTTCCGCGTGCGCAAAGGCCAGGGCCAGAGTGAGCCTGGGGAGTACGAGCACCGCCTCAGCCTCCAGGACAAAGGGACTACCCTGGCTCTGACACACGTCACCCCCCACGACGAGCGCATCTTCCTGTGCCAGGCCAAGCGCCCTCAGTCCCAGGAGCACCGGATCCAGCTCCACGTCTACAGTCAGTGCCCGTCCGTGCCTCGTGGGCGGTGTGGGTCCTGGGGAGCGGTGGCCCCACGCCCTCCTCTCCTTCCCTTGTAGAAGCCCCGGAGGAGCCCACCATCCAGGTCAATTCTGTGGGCATTTCGGTCAACAGTGAGGAGCCTATGGAGGTGAGCTAGGCCTGGGTGGCCAGGGGGTGCTAGAGGGGCCCGAGCAGCAGGAAGACTCACGACCTGTCCTCCTCAGGTAGCCACCTGTGTGGGGAGAAACGGGTACCCCATCCCTCAAGTCACCTGGTACAAGAACGGGCGGCCCTTGAAGGAGGAGAAGAAACGTGAGTATGGCCCTCAGCCCATGAGAGCCATGCTTAGGGCGCCCCTACCTTGCCTTTCATCGGACTTTGGTTCTTTAAAGTACCCAAGTGATGCCCGGAAACATTTCCATGAGAATGTTAACGATCCAGAAAATAGGGAAGGAAAATTCCCTTCTTGTCCCACATTTCCTCCCAGAAGCAATCTCTGCTGTCAGTTTAGTGTCTGTTCTTTCCAGCCAATTTCTGTGTCCGTACACCTAGAAATATATCTCGGAACACGTAGACTCTTAATTTTTTATTCTCTAAATCAGTGTTTCTTAAAGAGGGGTGGTTTGGCACTTGCCCCTCCAGGACACTCGGCGATGTCTGGCTGTCGTGAATGGAGAGGTGGGGTGGCAGAGGCCGAGGGTTCCTGCCCCACGGCCTGCAGCGCACGGGGCAGCCCCACCCACGAAGAATGATCTGGGCCGACACTCCGGTAGCGCTGAGGCTGAGAAGCCCCCGATCTCGGTGGTTCTTACAGATCAGTTTTCTTTTGACGCTCAGTCAGCGGAGCTGTGCCAGATCGTTTTGGCCCCTGCCTCGGGTTCCGACGGATGGGGACGGTGTAGTCGGGCCAGCCCTTCATTCCCCGGTTGGGGGGGGGGGCGCCTGCAGTGTCTGCTGGGGGGTGTGGTCAGTTACCACTGTGTGCCCGGCATGCACCCTGGTGTGTGCGCGCGCCTGTCTGTGGCACAGACAGGAAAACCGGAGGTGAACCTTCACGGCTCGCGTTGGGCCTGGCCTTCTGCAGAGGCAGGGGTCCCTCGAGGTGTGCCTCCCCCCCCCCCGGCAGCCCCTGTGAGCAGGGGTTGGGGGTGCGGGCGGGGCTGAGGCCAAGCCTTTCTCCCCTTTCTCCCTGCCCAGGGGTTCACATTCAGTCGTCCCAGATTGTGGAGTCGAGTGGTCTGTACACCTTGCAGAGCGTCCTCAAGGCCCAGCTGGTTAAGGAGGACAAAGATGCCCAGTTCTACTGCGAGCTCAACTACCGGCTGCCCAGCGGGAACCACATGAAGGAGTCCAGGGAAGTCACCGTCCCGGTTTTCTGTGAGTCCCCAGAGGGCCCGGGCCGGGGCTGGTGGAAAAGTCCGGCTGCTCCCCAGTGCAGGGACAGCTCCTGGGCTGAGGGCCGCCGCCTGTGCCCGTACAGACCCGGCGGAGAAAGTGTGGCTGGAAGTGGAGCCCGTGGGCACGCTGAAGGAGGGGGACCGCGTGGAGGTCAGGTGCTTGGCTGACGGCAACCCCCCGCCCCACTTCACCATCAGCAAGCAGGTGCGGAGGGCGCCTGCGCTCGGTGCACGCGGGCCGCGGGGGCGGCTGGAGTGGAGGCGCCCTGCTCACCCCTCGGCTCTCTCCCAGAACCTCAGCACGAAGGAGATGGAAGAGAAGGTGACCGAAGACAACGGGCTCCTGGTCTTGGAGTCCGCCCGGAAGGAGCACAGCGGGACCTACCAGTGTCAGGGCCTGGACCTGGACACCATGGAATCGCTGCTGAGCGACCCACAGGAGCTGCTGGTCAACTGTGAGGGGCCCGGGCCCAGGACGCGGGGACCGGGCGGCAGGGCCAAGAGGGAATTTCGCCCGGGCTGACGCCATTGCTGTGTCCCCAGACGTGTCTGATGTCCGGGTCAGCCCCACAGCCCCTGAGAGTCAGGAGGGCGGCAGCCTCACGCTGACCTGCGAGGCGGACAGTAACCAAGCCCTTGAGTTCCAGTGGCTGAGAGACAAGGTACCCAGGCGGGCGTGGGGCTGCGGGACGTGGGAATGGTGCGGCTGTGAGTGACTCGCCGACCCCCCCACCCCCAGACAGGCCAGCTGCTGGAGAAGGGGCCCGCGCTCCGGCTACGCGACCTGCAGCGAGACGCGGCGGGAGGCTACCGCTGCGTGGCCTCCGTGCCTGGCGTCCCGGGCCTGAACCGCACTCGGCTGGTCCACGTGGCCGTGTTTGGTGAGGCCTCCGCGCAGGGACCAGGCGGCTGAGAAGCTGCCCGGAGCTGGGTGGGTTAGAGCTCTTGGAGGACAGAAAGCCCCCCTGCTGCCCCGGGATGCTCTGGCGGGGAGGGGGAAGCAGGCTAGCGGAGTTCACTGCCACACCTGTCCCCCTCCCTCCCTAAGGGTCCCCGTGGATGACACTGAGGGAGAAAAAGATGTGGGTGAAAGAGAACACCATGTTGAACCTGTCCTGCGAAGCGTCGGGGCATCCCCGGCCCTCCATCTCCTGGAGCGTGGCCGGCACGGTGAGCAGGCACACCACCTTCCGCGTCCCTGCCCCCCAGCCAGGCTCTGCTGCCGTGACTGGACACCCTCCCCCCCTTCCCCCTGAGCTGTGCCCCCTTCCCTACAGACACACGAACAAGACCAAGACCCGCAGAGCGTCCTGAGTGTCCTGAATGCCCTCGTGACCCCAGAGCTGTTGGAGACGGGCGTTGCGTGTGTGGCCTCCAACTCCCTGGGCAGAAACACCACCACCATTTTCCTGGAGCTGGGTACGGGCCTCGTGCGTCCCGCAGAGAGGCAGGCCGTGGCGGGCACGGCGCGAGCTTGTGCTTGTCCTAACCCACCTTCCCGTCCGTGTAACCAGACTCCAACAGGACCGCGGGCCCCAGCGTCTCCACCACCAGTCCTCCTGCCAGAGCCAACAGCACCTCCACAGGTGAGCAGGCGGTCCCGGCTGAAACCGGGCTGTGCCAGGGCCCCCTCATCCTGCCCCGCCCCTGCCTGGGGAGCCCTGCAGCCTGTCTTCTGGCCGCCCCGGGCTGGGTGGGGCAGTGGTGGAGGGCTGGCCGCCTGGGGCCCCGGAGTGACCAGGAAACATCTCTGTGGGACAGAGAAGAAGCTGCCGGAGCCCGAAAGCAAGGGCGTGGTCATCGTGGCGGTGACCGTGTGCCTTCTGGCCCTGGCCGTGCTGGGTGCCGTTCTCTACTTCTTCTACAAGAAGGGCAAGCTCCCGTGCGGGCGTTCGGGCAAGCAGGAGATGTAAGCATGGCACCCGCGCCGTGTCCCCGCCCCTTCATGCTGCCCAGCTTGCCGCCTCCGCGGGCATGGTCCCTGCCTGCTCGCCCCTTAGGGGCAGGAGGGGGACGGCAGCTGTGAGTGCTCCCTGCTGCCCCGCATCACCCACCCCCTCTCTGCCCGGTACCCCTCCCTGCGAGCCCGTCACCCAGTCCAGTGTCTCCCAGCGACCCTCCCTTTCCTTGCCCCCGAGTTGCCGACTTCTTGCCTCCCTCCCCCCTCCCAGCACGCTGCCCCCGTCTCGTAAGAGCGAATTTGTAGTTGAAGTTAAGTCAGATAAGCTCCCAGAAGAGACGGGCCTCCTGCAGGGCAGCGCCGGTGACAAGAGGGCTCCCGGAGACCAGGTAGGAGGCAGCCACGGGGGCTGACGGCTCTTGTCCCCCTGAACGCTCTCTGTCCCCTCCTAACGCTCGGCCCAGGTGGGCAGGGCGAGGCGAGACGCTGAGGGACCGTGGAGAAGGGGCAGCTCCCGGACGGCGCGCTCTGCCCTGTCACCACCACCTTCTCCTGAACAGTGCTGGGCCTCAGGCCACCGAGCGCGGTGGGCCCCCGACCCCCTCCCCCACCTTGTCCATCGGCTTTGGCTTCAGTCCCCCGTCCCTTGAACGCTCACACCGGGCTCCATCCCGGTCCCCCTGCATTGCCCTTAACCTCACCTCTCGTTTCCAGGGAGAGAAATACATCGATCTGAGGCACTAGCCTGCTAATCACACTGAGCGCCCTTCCCGGCCGGAACATTTCCTGCTTACTCTCTCCCTCCCAGCACTCAGGATGATGGCCAGCGCCTCTAAAGCGGGCCTCCGAGAAGGCCCCCTGGACTCCAGCTGGCCTGCAGCCCCCACGTCCGAGGGCGGATCCAGCAGGCCGTGCTCCGTCTATACATACTGGGGGTGGACCTACCGGTTTTCTACCAGCAGCCAGATGAGGTGGCCTGTTTATCTTGAGCTGGCTTCCTGCCCCAAAGGCTGGCCTGGTCATTCAGTTGTGTCACTGAGGGAGGACGCTGCTCACACCGGTGCTGGGGAGCAGCCCGCATTCATTACAAGCAGCTGCGGGCCTCGGGAGGCCCTTTTGTGACCCCCCCCCCTTTCTCTGGGAAGCAGCTGGGACTGGGTTCACTCCCCCACGTGGCGGATGTATGCTGTCCCTGCACGGAAGCTGAGCAGCGTGTGCCCAAACCCCCTGCATCAATCTGGCTCCCACTGCCCACTCAAGGCGCCACTCACGTAAGACTGGAAAGGGGGGTCAAGGGACAGGGATGAGGTCCAGACAGTCCTTCCCGATGATTGGGGCCAGCAAACTTCGACGAACAGCTCATGGGCTTAGACCCTGGGAGAAGGCCCCGCCCTGATCAGAGAGTGGTACTTCGGGACAAGAAGCCGGCCTGGCTAGAGCACTGGGGGGGTGCGCCTGTATATATGTGTGGTTTCGTCAGGTTGTGTATAAATTTGCAGATTTCCTTTATATATATGTGTGTATATATATGCAAGAAAAATAAAGCTGAACTGTCCAGAGCGCTCACCCCGTTTTCTATGCACCGCGGGCACCGCAGCAGCCTGGGGGCTCCCTCTGCTTCTCTGCAGACGGCTCACGCTCCACCGCGGACGACGAGCCCCCTGCCCCCAGCTGCCGGGCGTGCGTGGAGGGAGCCGCGGTGGCCGCCCGCCCGCACGAAGGGCAAGCACTCCAGTCTGCTACGACAAAAGAAACTTTATTTAAAAATATTTTTTTTTACAGACATGGGTGCTTGAAAAAGCTCTTTAGTTAACTGTATGGAAATGAAAAAAATTAATAAATAACATTAGTACAACAGACCTCTAAACATTCATACCAATCTTAAAGCTCTGCTCTTCTCTGTAAGAATATTTACCTTCGGTCTTATTCTTCACAGGTGAGAAGGGTTAAATACTGCTAATAGAAATTTTTTTTATATTAATGACACATTTTTAAAATAGTCCACAAAAATCTCTAAGTTTTCGTTTTGTTTTTATTTTTTAACACTGATATACAAATTGGGACTCTGTTCTGGAGAAAGCATCAAGTTCTCAGCCCCACCTGGGCCAAGAACGCCGAAATCCTAGAGGGAGGACTTTCAAAAGAACGGTTTCTCTCCCGATTCTTGATTAAAGGCAAGAAGAACTGGAAAGGGAAAGGGAGAAAAAAATGTATAGAAAACCTTTTTTTCCTTTGTTCTTTACTGAAAGTGACCGTGGCCACGATACTGAGGACCCGGCCTTGGTCCCGGCTGCCTTCCCCGGGGAGCACGGCCGGGCGGAGGGCACTGGCTGCTTAATGCTTTATGACTGAAGTCTTCGAGTAAAAGGGAAGCCACGTCTTTAGGGAGAGGCGGGAAGTGCAGGCCAGTTCGGGATCCGGCAACAAGCGAAGACACAACCCCGTCCGTTCTCAGGAGAGTCTGTCCTACAGCCTTGCGTGCAGCCACCCGCAGGCCCGGGGGCTGGCACACTCGACATGGTCAAGTGTGCCTGGAGATCCGGGAGCGTGCGCTCTCTCTCTCCTTACTGGAGGCAGGAGTAGCTCCGATCCTGATCCTGACCCAACAACCAAACTATCCCAGGGGAACACTCTTCCCGACAGGGCACCACGGCAGGGGGAGGGGCCCCCGGCGCACCTCACTACCTGCCATCGCTCCAGCCACACACAGCGCTCCCTCCTCCCCCCCGCAGACTGTGAGGACCGACACTCAAGGTAGAGGAGCTGAGACTCCGGTATTTCCATATTAAGTCCTAAAATGCAGCCTGAGTTTCAGTGCTGCCTTAGAAAGGCACAAAAATGTTTGGCTTTTATTTTTTTCAGTGTGCTAAAAATTTTGTTTTGAATAAAGGAAAAGGATATATAAGGTTAAAAATCCCAAGTCACCACAGCCAGAAGCAAATGGAGGAGGAGGTACCTCGTAGCTGCCATGCCCCCACCACATGTTGCAGCAGGAGGTCAAGGCCAAGACGCGGAGCCGGTAGTGGGGAGGCGCCCACACTCACGGGCACTGTGCCTGCAGGCTCACCCAGACAGCAGCAGGGAGACGCCAAGGAAGAGAAGACACATGGTCTACACCCTCCGAGGTAGTTCTCTGCCTCTTCAGTTTCAAGATGGCCATGAGCGTGGCTACCTCACCCCGGCAGGGTCTGGGGTCTGCAGGGAGGAGGGACCGGACACACGTGTCCGTTCGGGCACTGGGCGGGGACGCGGCGCCAGGCCTGAGGAGGTGCCCGGGGCGTGGGGCTGAGCCCCCTCCCCTCTCCGGCCCCCCAGTCTGGTCCGGGCGTGGAAAGAGGACCCGTGAGAGGCGGGGCAGGGGGCCCTCACGTGCATCTCAGGAGGAGGTCAGGAACGTGGAGCTGGGCAGTCAGAACTCCGCTGAGCCGCTCGGCCGCCCGCTGGTTTCGGCCTTGGCTCTGTGCGAGCAGAGGGAGCGGCCCGCGTTCTCTCCAGCCCCGCGCGCTGCCCCGAGCTCTCCCGACAGCTGTTGCTCTCAGCTGACAGCTGGACCTTCGGGGAAGGTTCTTTCCGTGTCCAGACGGGAGCCTTAAGCGGAGCCTGCCCTTCCCGCCCCTGCCCCCCACCTCTTACTCTGGTGCTGCTGCTCAGAACCAGAGCACCGCACACCCTGGGAAACCAACCCAGACTTCCGAGGACACCGAGGCGCCCGGCGCTGCCGGCCCTCTGCTCCGGGATGCCAAACGTGAGGGCGCACGGCCCACCCTCCATCACCTGCCGCGATGTGTATCTTTGGATTACTAGGTTACATCTGTGTATTCCAAACGACTCCAACAGTTTAAAAAAGTTACAAGTAATTGTGAAATGCCTTAAGAACACAGGACAGGCTCTAGGATGAGGTAAGTAAGATCAAAAGACTTATTAGGTAAGCAGAAGCAGTTTTCTTAAGAATAAAAAAATAAAATTAAATTAAAAAAAGGTTTTGATACAGGGCTACGAAGAAATCAAGCGGACAGGGAGGCCCAGAGCTCCCGGCGTCAAGGGCTCTCAGTCAAAACTCTCCTCCAGACCAGAACCGACGTCTCATTTCCGTCCTGGCAACTGTCCCAACTCGTATGTACTCCTGCTGGCCCCGGGGAGTCGCTTCTGAGGGGCCTCGGGAGGCCTCCCCAGGAACACGACCTGCCCGCGAGGAGGAGGGGAGCAAGGGCCACGGGCCCACAGAAGGCATGCATTTTCAGCGCTAAAACTTGAGAGCCCAGAAGCCCATGGGTGGCTACAGTGGGATGTGTGATTTGCTCTCCAAATAAAATGAAAGAAAGCTAACAAACACCTGAGATTGAATGAAGGCAAAGAAGTCGCGTAAGAACAGACGAGCTCCGGGGCAGGAGAAAACGGCTCTAAAGCAGGAGGTGAGAAATCCTGGACTGAGAAAGGGAATTAAAACAGGAAATATAGAAACAAAGATGACAACCTGAATTAAGTGAAACCTAAGAGCCTCCTCAATATCCCAGACGTGGTCCCATGCCTACCTTTCTACTCTTTAAAAAAAAAAAAAGGCATTAGAATGACAGCAGTTTTACTACTAAAATGTCTTTAGGGCGTCCATCCGCCTATAGCTTCTTCTCCCCCCCAACCTGCCACCCGCAGGGGCCAAGGCTGGTCAGGGTAGACAGCAGGCAATGTGCTGTCTTTCTGATCGTGTTCTTTCTTGAGAATGTGAATCAAGAGGCACCGGAAGCTGTGCATGGTGACCCCTAGAGCCCGGACCTGGGGGCGGGGCTGTTTATTTTGGGGCGGTGCCTGATAAGCAGGAGAAAGGACAAGGTGCAAAGTCCGAAGGTCCCAGCCCAGCCCCCCAGCCCAGCCCCGTGCAAGAATCAACTGTCCTTGTTATACTGGGGTCTACGAAATAGCCTGTGCCCTTAGGGTTCCCCCGTCTCTAGCCTGCATACCTGTTTCCAACATCCGAAGGGTTCCTCAACAGGACAATCAAAGACACAAAACGGTGGTCTCCTTCCGCAGCGCCCCCTCCCCACGCACTACACGGCTTTACGCACTTCTAAAGGGAGACACTGAGCACTGAGGTCAAAGTAGGTCCCGGCAACACTGCGTGTGGACCCGGGTCACTTCAGATCCAAGTCTAAGGGCATGAAAGTCCAGCAGGAGAGAGGGGGTGTGCGCCTTCTGACGCCACGTTCTAGGGTCCCGAGCTCCGTCGCACGGGAGGAAAAGGCTGGCATTTCTGAGAACTGAGTCCCATCTATTTTGCTGCCTAGCTCTTGTGAGACCAAACAGCTGAAGACCAGGACCAACACGAGGCACCCACCCTCTCCCACACCTTCAGCCTTTCTAAGACACGATTAGCTGCAAAGGGTGTGGAAGGGCTGGAAAACAAGTTCCAAAGAGAGTGGGGAAATGGGGACAGGCCCCCACAGGGGGACAAGGAAACTCCACAGGGGAATTAGGGACGCGAACAGCTCAGCAGGAAGATCAAGGAAGGCACTGGACTGGAGCGGGACGGCGGGCAGATGCTTCACTTGAACACAGAACTGCCCTACTGTGCGGCTCTGAGCCAACGCTCCCCTCGACCCACCAAACAGAGTCCACGGAACCACGTCAAAGACGGTGGGTGGGTGCCCACGAGACTTCCGTCGAGGAATCTCCCCGATGCTATCAAAGCCCGAGGAAGACGACGTGGGTTAACGGAAGAGCCATAAGGAAACACGGGCACATAAAAGAGCTGCGACTGAAAGCTGCACAGTCTTCTGGGGACGGGCCACCAGCCCACGCATGGCCCGCCGGCATCGGGAACCCCGCACGGGCGGCGGGGAGGACGCTGAGCCGGCGCTCCCGGCACATGGCAATCGCTCGGGAAGGGCTGCTGAATCCACAAACTGACTGGTAAGCCGCCGGGCCAACGGTCAGAATGCCGCTCTTCCCTGGGCAGCAGCAAGGCCAAGGGCAGGAAGGGGACTGACCGAGTCTGGGGAGACGGTCTAGAACCCTGACCGGCATGAGGTGAGGTAGGAGAATATTCTGCATCGACACCACCGGCAGGCTTGTGCGCGGTGCCGTGAGGGGGATGTGCAGCCCCTCCTCTGCCACAGCAAATCCACAGAAACTCCTTTGTAGGCCTGCTGTTGGGACCAACACTTGCACTTCAGTCTTCTACAGAGGAAACAAATACTTTGAGTATGAAGAATCGCAACGCCCCTCCAGATACTCTAACCCACAGAGCAGCTGAAACCGCTCCAAGCGCCAGGCCCCATCCTGGCCCGGGTGCCGCCTGGACGGGGAGACCCGGACGGCGGGGCGTGCTGGGGGGGCCGCACAGGTGCAGGTCACCAGTCACGTAACACTGGACAGAGAGCCGCGGAGACGGGAAGGCGCCCCAGCTGCTGCCATCTTACAGGCAGGGAGAGGACGGAGCCTGCGGGGCGCCCACTTCGGGAAGGAGCACGGAGGGCAGCAGGCTGCGCAGCGCAAGCCGGGAAGGAGGGAAGGGGACTGGACGGGACTGAACGGCCTACTGCGTTTGAGAAAAAGGGAAAACCTCCGAGTGACTTTCACCTCATCCGCCGGGCAAGTCAGCAGAGAAGCAGCCGCTTGTAACCAGGCGGGAGGCGGGGGATGGGTTTGCCCAAAATGGCAAAACTCGAAGCCTACTTCTGAAAGAGCGATTCTAAATTCAGAGCAGAGCCTGAGAGTTACACCCGCCACACGAGCGGAGGACGAGGAAGGTGGTGTTTGTGCCGCAGTCAAAGGGACAGTGAAGTTTTGGAAATCCCTTCAAGACCAACCTCCACCTGAACACTTCCGTGAGGCTCCCTTGGCAGCGTCAGGCGCGGACCCAGGTCTGTCTCAGAGACGGGAGAGAAAACCTCACAGAACGGTCTAAAAACCCTGACAGCCTGCACACACCCAGCCGCCAGGCCGATGACCAGGCCCATCAATGAAGCGTGTGTCTGCCATTCCGGGATCGGACACGCCAGGGCCAGGGCCGACCCCAGGAGCCACAGGGGCCCTCGCCTGATCAGAAACAAAAGGATGAACTTGCCCTTAGCCTCTACGAGCAAGGACGTAATCCCCGAAGATTCTGGACACATGGAACCGGTGTTCTGGGCTCTCGGCACACCTGCAGACAGGAAGCTGCGGGCGTGGGCAGGCGCAGAAAACGGTGCCGCTTCTTTCTAGCTCTCTGTCCCGCCTTCAGCATTTAAACAAAATACAAACTGACTGTTACCACAAACGAAACACTATCCTGACTGGCTCTTCGGAGGAAATGCTGGGTCACTAATTCCCACCCGCTGCCACTCTCGCTGCCCCCAGCCACACCGATCCGGACCCCCCACCCCGCACCTGACGGTGGGCTGGGCTGTGTCCCGCCACGTGGAGCAGACCCTGGGGATCCAGGGCACATCAGCAAGAAGTCCTGCCCCTTCCTCCCTGGGAACGTGAATGTCCGGAGGCAGGAGGATAAAGCGGGAAGGTCCAGAACAGCTGAGAGCCGAAAGAAGAGTCAGAAAAGGTTAGAGCTCCACAGATGACAAGATGGGAAAGAAACCTGCCTACAGAGATTCTGCATCTAAAGACAAAAGCAGGATTTAGATTTTGAGGAGGGCAGGCGTGCTTCTGACAAGTGGTGGGGGGAGGTGCCCCGCCTGGCTGGGGAGGCGCAGAGACAGCACAGAGACCTAGCCCAACTCCAGGGGTCGTCCCGCAGCCCCTCCGGGAGCCCCTAACGGGGGCCCCACGCTGCACCCTGAATCTTCTTTATGACCTGCAATCACACCAACTGCCAGGCTTCCCACACGCGGTCTCTGACCACAGTAAAGTCACGTAGACACCGAACACGGTCTAATCACGTGGAGACGCAGTCACTGGAGGACGCAGGACGGAGGTGACGGGAAGACGTGCCCACAGCCAGAGGCACAAGAGGAAACCCGGCTGTCGGCGGGCACCGACGCGGGACTGGTGCGGTCAGCAGAATGCTGAGCCACCGTGGGTGTCAGCCTCTTTCCTTACAGGGCGAGGAGCAGGATCTCCTGGCTCATGTTCAAGGGGAGACACCCGTACAAGCTGGAACTAACTCACTGGGAAGAGAAACCAAACAGAGAGATCTTCACTATTTTGTGCATCTTATGGACGACAAGGCAAAGAGCATGTGAATGAAGCTTCTAGAGGTTTTGTGGGATTCGGGCCAGAAAGCCATGCCGGAAACAAACGCCCTTCCCTTCCCATGAAGCAGAAAACCCCGCGGCCCGCGTCCGTCACACACGCGGCATCCAGGAAGCCGTCTTCTGGGGACGGCACGGAATGTGTCTGAAGGCCTCTATCTCAAATCATCGTTATCTAATTAGGATAATGAAAACATCTTCTTTCAACAGTCAATGTTCCTATAGAAACAGTGCTTTGGAGTGACCAGTGTTAGCTGCTAGATTGAACAGGACCATGATGATACAGCAACAGCACCCCCCCCTCCCACACACACACACACCATCACACGTCACAGGAGCATCCCATAAGCCACTCGGCTTCAGGAAGTCTGGTCACGGCAAGCCCACTGCCAAGGACAGACCCCGAGGAGGAGGAAGCGGGACAAAGGACAGAGGGAGGGGGTTCTAAAAATACAAGACTTTCGCTCTGCACAGGGTCACCCAAGCCGCCGGGAGGGTTGATGTTGCAATGCGCACCGGGCCCGGGGAGAAACCACAGTAGATGCAAGTCCTTACACACTTCCTTCCTGAAGCTCTGGTGCCGATTCCCTGCCTGGGATCGACACACACAGCAGGTTAGTCTTCTAATCACAAGACACACACAACCACAGACAGACGCACAACCGCATCCTTACCCAGGGGAGTCTTAAGTCCCCCGTGAGGATTCACAGCGCAGCCCTTCTCCTACTGCTTTCTGGACTGCTCCCCCGCAGGCTACCATTCAGCAAGAATCCACACTCTAAAGTGGGGGCTGAAGGGCACCTTCGAATCCACTCTCAAAACAAGTAAGATAATAAAGCACACTAGCTGCTCCATGTTCATGCCACTGCTTTGAAGTCTTGGAACCACAGACGTGAAGCCCCACAGCGAGGGCGAGACCGGGCCGTGAAGCCTCCGAAGATGCCTCCGCCCTTCCGGGGCCGCTCCGGGGAGAGCGGCGGCTCGCTGGCCCTCTGACGCCGCAGCGGGGCACGGGGTGCTAGGTGGCGACATGGGCAGGAGAAGAAATAGAAACAAATTCCCGGAGGATGTTTTTGGCCATTTCGATGTTGTTGTGGGCAATGACCAAAGCTTTCTGAATGTCCTGGTAGGAGTACCCCTGACTCATGAGGTTCTCGATCTCGCTGGAGAGCTGCGGGGGGGCGGGGGTGGCACTGCCTTGCTGGCAGCTACCTGCTTTTCGTTCAGAGTTGATTCTCCGAGGGAACGGTTTGGGAGGCCTTTCAGGAACCTGGGAACCCTCAGTGAAGTCTAGAAGAAATCAGAAAGAAAATATTTGCAAATCTGGGGGGGAGGGAGGGAGGGATCCTCACTCAGCGGCAGGAACGACGGTGCGCTGAGATCAAGGCATTACTGACTCACAGCACCTCGGACCTGTGCTCTCAAAGGGCCGGCTTTACTGGCTCCGGGGCTTTAGCACAAAGCCGCCGCCGCCTCACGGCAGGAGCAGCCTCCTAAGTACGCCGTGCGCCTGCTCCACCGACAGCAACACGGCCGTCCTGAGCACAGGCACCTGGGCCGCGTCACGCCGAACTCTCTTCGCGTACAGTAGCGCCCGGATCATTTAAAGCAAGCTTTCTGGCGGGGCCAGAGAAGACACTAAACTTCTCCTTTCCCAAAGAGGGAAGCAGAAATCAGCCCGAGCTGCAGCGGGGAAGCGCTGAACAAGGCTGGGCGGGTGGGGGACGACCGCCTGTTTGGGCAACTGGATGTGGCTCTCTGGCCAGCTGTCCAGAGCGTGGTCTTCAGTTTCCACAGCGACAGCAACCCGGGCTGCCGCCCTCCCAGGCAGCCACAGGTGCAAGGGCAGCCCCTGACAGCCAAGGCCCAAGTGCAGGCTGGCCCGGAGCCCACGCTGTGTGCGTCCAGAGCCGGCACGCCCGCTTTCCACTGGGCCTGGGCCCGGAAGGCAGGGATGCGTGCTCTGAGCTATCAAGCTTCCTTTCCGGCGTCACGACGCACACTCAGAAGAACCAGAAATCTGAGCAGCCTCATTTCCACGTCTGGCAGAATCCTGAAGAGTCTGACTGCAGCTCAACTTCCTAATGGAGACCCGGGACCAGCTGTCCCCCCGCGGAGACTAAGGGAGACTAACACCTGTGACAAAATCACTGTCACCGGGCAGTCACCTCTGTCGGGCGAACCAGGGGCCATGCAGCAACTCAGCATAAACCGGCGCTGGCCGGAGACTCACTTGAGGCGGGGTCGCCTTCCAGAGACAGCCGGCCGAACGAAGAGCTGGCGTTGGAGATGTCGGAGAGAGTCCGCCGGGCCAGCGCCGCGGGCACGGGCGGCCTGGGCACGTCGTAGCCGCCCTCCTCGTTCTCGGCCTCCTCGGGCCCAGCGCCGGCGTGCGCCGCGGCCACGCTCCCGTCGCCTGGAGAACAGTCCGCACGGTTACCTTCTGCTCCGCGCACTGAGCACCTGCCACGGGCCGCCCGCCACCGGAGCCCCGGGGTGAAAACCCCATCGGCACCGACACCGCAGCCCTGCTCTTCTGACCGTGGCAAAGGCTCCCCTCCCCTCGGAGCTGCTGAAGCCAAAGACGCAAGTGCCATTTTACAGCCCTCACTCAACGCTTCTACCAGCGTTTCACCTCGGAGGACCAGCCCAAGGGCCTGTGTGTGCTGCCTTCTTGAACTTTCCACTTGGTAAGCTAGTTGATATGGGAATTGAGTATTCACCGCCCACACACAAAAGAATTTCATCAACGCTAAAAAGCAAAGGAAATAAAAGGGAGCTGCCAGCACGGCGGGCCCAGGCCATAGAACCCAATGTCTCCAGGCCCGGGAAGGATGAAAAAGTACAAAGGGAACTAGCTGTGTGAACAGGAAGTAAAAGACAGGAGAGGGTTCCACTGCCCCCAGATCAAAGATATTTTGCAAAGAAGATTATTTAAAAGAAGCAGAACAGCAACTCACCAAAGGCGCTGCCCTCCGTGACAGCCAGGGCTGCCTGGGCCGGAACGTTATACATCGCTTCATATGTAGAGCTATCAATCTGCTGGTCACAATCACACGCTCTGAACCAGAAGGAAAGTAGCATATGATCTTCAGAAATAGCACTCTGTTAACTGCAAACTTATTAAGCCTCATCTAGGGGAGCCTGGGTGGCTCAGTCGGTTGAGTGTCTGACTTCAGCTCAGGTCACGTTCTCACAGTTCGTGGGTTCGAGCCCTGCATCAGGCTCTGTGCTGACAGCTAGCTCAGAGCCTGGAGCCCGTCTTCCGATTCTGTGTCTCCTTCTCTCTCTGCCCCTCCCCTGCTTGCGCTGTCTCTCAAAAATAAATAAAAAACATAAAAAAATTTAAGCCTCATCTATTCTTCAGTACCCTAGACCCTGAGTCTATCACGATAGCATTTTCCTCTTGCCAGGACCATTAACAAATGGCACAGGATCGACTCTTACGACGCACCATGGATGTGTGGTTTCGAAACTACTATGACCGTGAGGAGCAGAAGTGGAACTGCTTATAGTCGCAAGGGGCCAAGCCCGGTACGCAGGCTCCACACGCCTTCCTGCTTTCACTCCGGCTGGATAACACCGTGTAGGGAGCAGCCGGGCAGGCGAGTGGTGTCAACTGAATCCCCAGAGAAGACCGTTGGGAACGTACCGTGAACTCTGGGTCGTGTCCAGAGGCCGTTTCCCATCCGGCTTTGGAAGCCCCAGCGGCCTGGAGGAGGGGGTCATGTACTCCGTGTCCTCCTCACTCTCACCCTGCTCCCCGGGGGGCAGCTTCGGCACGGGAAGAGGCCTGGAAGAGGAAGACAGCAGAAGAAGAAAATGAAAACAATCAAGCTGCAAAGCGTGTAGGTGTGAAATGAGCGCTTCAAGACAGGCCGCGACTCCCACCGGACAGGGCAGAACGGACGCCACCCGGGCACCGTTAGTTCCGGTCACGACGGGTGCGTTAGGACCTAACACTCTGACTCGCAGTTTTACTTTCATCTGACCACAGACACGGCTGTGCTGAGGCGGGCTACACGGGAACAGTGTCTAGTCCCCAAATAAACTGGGGTCCCAGCCCAAGAGCTGGCGGGCCAGCTTCTCCCTCACCATGCATGGAGTGAGTAGTGGCCGTGACCTGGCGACAGTACGCCAGATCCTAATTCCATGCCAGATCCGAGTTCCAACATCCACCTACAGTTTCGGAGACTATGCAGCTCACTGAAAGCTTCCTCATAGGTTACGTCCCAGTTTAAGCACCTTCACTCCTCATTTTATAAAACAAAACTCTGACATAAAGAGAGATCAAGGGCCGTGGTAGGTTAGCATCAGTTCTGAGATGGGACCTCCCGCCTTCTGACTCCTGCATCTGGGATCCTGCTGTTACACCCAAAACTCTCACCTAGTAGCTTTGGAATCAAAACTTCTGTTCCCCCCCCCCCCCCCCCCGCCCAAGAAACTTGACAAAAACAACAGGAAAACAAACCTACAAGACACACGCACAGGTGCGCACACACACACACACAACTGCCGCTGGGAAGGGGAGTCCCTCCGTTCCTCTGGTGTTTTTGCACATCCTAACCACTCAATGAGGAGCACCTACTGGGTTTGTCTGAACTTTACTCCGTGTTTCTTTTTCCCAATTATAGAAGCAGAGCCGCTTATTATAAAACACAGTATTACACACACGCAAAAGACAAAGTGACAGTCCCTATAATCTAACTGGATTTATTGTCTGCACATTACTTGATCTGTGTGCTGCATGCTCACGTTCTGTGGTAGAAGCATATTAGGATCTACAATTTGCTTTGAAATGCACCCACAAAGTAAGATAGACTGATGGATGGACAGAAGTATAGACAGGTGCCTAGCTGGCTCAGTTGCTGGAGCGTGTAACTCTTAATCTCAGACTTGTAGGTTTGAGCCCCACGCTGGGTGTAGAGATGATTAAAAAAAAAAAAAAAAAAAAAGAGTAGATGGAACTAGGGGGCATCATGTTGAGCGTAATTAGTCGGAGAAAGACAAATATATGACTTCACTCAGATGAGGAATTTACGATACAAAACAGATGAACATAAGGGAAGCATAAATAATATAAAAACAAGGAAGGGGGACAAAACATAAGAGACTCTTAAATACAGAGAACAGAGGGTCTCTGGAGGGGGTGTGGGGGGGGGACGGGCTACATGGGTGAAGGGCATTGAGGCATTTACTCCTGAAATCACTGTTGCACTATATGCTAACTTGGATGTAAATTACAAAAAAAAAAAAAAAAAAAGTGTAAGGGAGTGTAAGAAAACGCTGAGTGCACCCAGGCGGAGGGCCTACGGACGTTCACTGTGAGAATCCGTCACCCTGACCCTGTGCTGGAAACTTTTCAGGTATGTTGTTGATGGAAAAAACTTCAAGATTAAGAAACAATATCAAGTATTGGTGAAGATATGGGGAAATGGTAGTTTCATATAGTTTTAGAAATAAGAAATTGGGGGGCGCCTGGGCGGCTCAGTCGGTTAAGAGTCCGGCTTCGGCTCAGGTCCTGATCTCACAGTCTGTGGGGTTGAGCCCCGCATTGGGCTCTGTGCTGACAGCTCGGAGCCTGGAGCCTGGAGCCGCTTCAGATTCTGAGTCTCCCCCTCTCTCTGCCCCTCCCCTGCTCATGCTCTGTCTCTCAATAATAAACAAATGTTAAAAAAATAAAATAAAAAAAGAAAAAGAAATAAGAAATTGGTACAATTTTTCTGGACCGTAATTCAGCAAAAATATTAAACCAAACAGGCATACACTCAGGCTCACCCATTCCATTTCTACGAATTTCCCCTAAGGAAATAATCAAGAATATTTACTACAGCATTACTTGGATACTGAAAAAATAGGTGATAACCTGTCAAATAACAACGTACTGAATCCAGTAACCTTGAGCCACACATGCAGCAATCACCTGAAGCCACCGGGGTCCCATGGCGCCTTAGAGGCTCCGAGCAGGGGCCTCAGAGGCTCACCTGCTTTTACCACAGTAGGTCTGTTCTTACCTACTTTACCCACTAAGGTTCTAATTCAGTCAGTTCTGCTGCTCTGTAATCATTTGCAATAACTGAATGATCATCACAGTAGAATAGGCAACGACACCCTAGGGTGTGCAAGGTCCTCCCGGTGAGAAACAGCTGCACGACAGGCTTCCACACCCACGAAGAAACGCAACGAGGAGATCGTCAAATTGCTAACGCCTGTCTGAACCTAAGTGAGAAGATCATGGAGGACTCCCATTTCCTCAGCGTCACGTATCTCTACTTTCTCAATACTCTTGAGCGTATTACTTTCATAAAGAGAAAAAGGTTATTAAAAGGGCAAGCAAAAAATTTTAACTACTAGAGTTCTTTTTGTTGATGTTAATAAAAATATTTTAAAACTGCACTTCCTTCTCATTAAGGATCTTGGCAACACACACTGCAGAACACAGCCAGTGTCCTGTCCTGGTGATTCGACTTTGGCTGTATTTCTGGTTACGTAAAGATATTCAACGAAGCAAAGTTATTATGGTAAGAGGTTTTACACAAACACCCAACAGGGCAATGGTTAAATATGTAACGTTACAGCTGGCTACGCTGTATGACATTATACAGTCATTAGAGCAACAATGTGGAAACCTTTTCAGTGATTCATCGCTTACGCATAACACCAGTGCTCATCACAAGTGTCCTTTTTTTCTTTTTAAGGTTTTTTATTATTTATTTTTGAGAGAAAGAGAGAGACAGTGCAAGCAGGGGAGGGTCAGAGAGGGAGATACAGAATCCAGGCTCTGAGCTAGCTGTCAGCACAGAGCCCAAAGTGGGGCTCGAACCCACGAACTGTGAGATCATGACCTGAGCCGAAGCCGGATGCTTAACCGACTGAGCCCCCCAGGCGCCCGACAAGCGCCCTCCTTACGCCCATCACCCACCCAGCCCACCCGCGCCCGAGCCCCCCACCAACCCTCACTCTGTTCTCTATCACTGCGAGTCTCTTGCGGTTTGTTTCCCTCTCCCCTCTTACACCTCCCCCTTTCCATACGTTTACCTGCTTTGTTTCTTAAGTTCCACATACAAGTGAAATCATATGGTATTTGTCTCTCTCTGGCTGGCTTATCTTGCTTAGCAATAATACATTCGCCCTCCACCCACATTGTAGCAGATTTTCAGACCCCACTCTTTTTGATGGCTGAGTAATATTCCATCGTGTATATACCAGCACATCTCTTATCCATTCATCAGCCGACGGACACTTAGGCTCTCTTCCTCGGTTGCTGTTGTTGAGAATGCTGCTATACACATCGGGGGGTTAACTTGTTTAATGACAGGGAGAAACGCCCAACATGTAAGGCTAAGGTTAATAAAAGGGGGATTACGAAACTATACTCTGATTTAAAACATATGTACATTTTACACGTCAGACGTGACCAAGCAGCAAACACCACCCAGCTGCCCGAAAGAGCCACACAAGCAGGACTAAACAGAACAGAAAGGAGGCACTGCAGAGCGACCTGGCCGCCAAGGCTCAAGAGACTCCTGAGAAGAGTCTACCATGAAGTAAGCCCCACACAGCGGTTCTGAACTTGAGATGTGAAGGCAGTGTGAACAAGCCGGGGACAAAGGGACTAGAAATTTGGGGTTCCAAGATGGCCAAAACACAGGAGGCCGGAAATCCTGGAGAAGTAGGGTTCGTCCACAGGGAAGAAGTAGGTCTGAAATTCTGCCAGTCTTCCCCAGAGCTGCGGCTAACCCTGCCCCGGGTCTGGAGGCCAGTGGATCCTGAGAGCAGACGGTGCTCCTGAAGGGCTCAGCTGACACTCTGGGTGTCGCACTAACCTGGAGAGACAAGGCTGGAGCTGAGAGGCACGGCCTTTCAAAGATTACACTTCACGTGTTCAGTAACAAAGAGAAGATGGGAGAATTTTATTAGAAAATGAGAATCAGTAAATTTTTAAAAATCACGTGGAATTCCAGAACCTTAAAACACATGGATTTAGGGCCTTTAGAAGGTGCAGAAAAGAAGATCAGAGGACTGGAACAGAGTCGAAACTACTGAGATCAAAGTAAAAAGAGGAAAGGAAAACACAGCAGAGAGCAGAAGAGATGGATGACGCACGGCCAAGAGGTGGGACACTCGGGTAACTGTGGTCACAGAGGGAGAGGGAAAGAGGTGGCAGCGCTCAGTCTATCTGAAGAAAGAGTGGCTTGAAATTTTCTAAAACATGTTTTAAAACACTAGATCACAAAATCGATAAACTACGAACCGTAAGTAGAATAAAGAAAAGTAGGAGCGTTATAGCAACAGTGCTGGGCTCCAAAGACACAGAGGTCTTCTACCAACAGTCCCGCAGAGAAACACGGCCCAAAGAGAAGCAACCTTAAGCCTGAGAGCTGATGTCTACAAAGGAATATTCTTCAAGTGCCATAAGAAAGCAATAGTTTGTAACTGTACTTATTTTTTTTTAACATTTATTTTGAGAACAGAGACAGAGTGCGAGCAGGAAGGGACAGAGAGAGGGAGACACAGAATCTGAAGGAGGCTCCAGGCTCTGAGCTGTCAGCACAGAGCCCAACACAGTGCTCGAACTCACAAACCATGAGATCATGACCCGAGCTGAAGTTGGATGCTTAACTGGCTGAGCCACCCACGCACCACCCCCCCTCCGCCAACTCCAATTTTTTTTATGTTTTATTTATTTTTGACAGAGAGAGAGAGAGAGAGAGCGAGCGCGAGCGAGCAGGGGAGGGTCAGAGAGAGGGAGACACAGAATCCGAAGACAGGCTCCAGGCTCTGAGCTAGCTGTCAGCGCAGAGCCCAACATGGGGCTGGAACCCACAAACTGTGAGATCATGACCTGAGCTGAAGTCAGATGCTTAACTAAGCCACCCAGGCATCCCCCGACTCCAATTTTTTAAAGTTATCTCTACACCCAATGTGGGGGTCAAACCTACAACCCTGAAATCAAGAGTCACATGCTTCACTGACTGAGCCAGCTGGATGCCCCACATCATAAAAATTTAAAAGAAAAACTCTATCCACAATAAAATGGCAACCCACAGGGAGTTACCTGCGAACCATTATCTGATAAAGGGTTAGCATCCAGGATATACAGACAACAAAAGTACAAACAATCCAGTTAAAAAACAAGCAGATGCCTGGGAGGCTCCGACGGTTTCAGCTCAGGTCGTGATCTCACGGTTCGTGGGTTTGAGCCCCTGCCCCGTCAGTGCGCGGAGCCCGGGACTCCATCTCTCTCTGCCCCTCCAAAGCTTGTGCTTTTGCTCTCAAACTAAATAAGCAAATATAAAAAATTTAAAAACAGCAAATGCCTTAAATAAACATTTTTCCAAAGCAGATAGGTGAACGATCAATAAACACATCAAAATATGCTTAACAACCCTAATCATTTGGGAAATGCAAATCAAAATTATGAGAAACCATCTTACACCCATTAGGAGGAGTGCTCAAACCAACCAACCAACCAACCAACCAACAAAAAACCCCAAATAACAGGTGTTGGCGAGAAACTGGGATCCTTGCACACGCTGGTGGGGATGTAAAATGGTGCAGCAGCTGCTGTGGGAAACAGTACAATGGTGTCTCACAAAAGTTTAAAAGGGGCGCCTGGGGGCTCCATCGGTTAGGCGTCCAACTTCAGCTCAGGTCGTGATCTCACGGTTCGTGGGTTCGAGCCCCGCGTCGGGCTCTGTGCTGACAGCTCGGAGCCTGCAGCCTGCTTCCGGTTCTGTGTCTCCCTCTCTCTCTGACCCTTCCCTGCTCGCACTGTCTCTGTCTCTCAAAATGAAAAACATTAAAAAAAAATTTTAAGAAAGACGGATCCTAAGACCCGGGACTATTAGTTCTGGGTACGGAGCCACGAGACCGGGAGGAAGGGCCCTGAGGGGGCCCCGTGCACCCGCCTTCACAGCAGCTCTCCGCGCAGAGCGCGTCCGGCCGCGCGTCCGGCCACCGGACGGAGAAGCAGCCTGTGGTGCGAAGGCCGCCCTTCACCTGCCATTTCTGTGGTTTTACCTCCCCACCGTCCACTGCGGTCTGGAAGCAGGCGGTCCTCCTCCTGACGGGTCGTCAGAAGGTCAGCAGTGGCCTAACACGACGTCACAGTGACGCGTCGCTCGCCTCCCTGCCTCGTGTCACCTGGCGTCTTACCATCTCCCATCCCCGACAAGGGGGAGGACAGTTCAGTATTCTGAGAAACACATTCACCCACGTTTATTATACGTCCTGTTCTAACTGTCCTGTTTCAGGATCACTGTTGCTCATCGCTTACTGTGCCTCACTTATAAACTGCACCTCATCATGTGTGCATGTATGCACGTGTGTGTGTGGGCGGAGAAAACCGCATGCACATGCTTCAGTACTGTCCTCGGCCTCAGGCACCCCCTGCAGATAAGGCACGGGTGGGGGTGGGGGTACCACATACAACTGGAATATTATTCAGCCTTAAAGAGGAAGGAAATTCTGCAATATTCTACAACATGAAGGAGAACATTATGGTAAGTGAATTAAATCACAAAAAGACAAATACTGCATGACTTCACTGACAGGTGGTAGAGTGATCAAAATCCTAGAGATCAAGTGGAACGGAGGCTGCCAGGGGCTGGGGAGGGAAGGGCGGGGCTACTGTTTAATCTGTACAGAGCTCCCGTCTGGCGAGAGGAAGAGCCACGAGCATGGACGCGGCGGCGGCTGCGGGAAGTGAATGCATCTGATGCGCTGAACTGTGCGCTGATAAATAAGATGGTACAGTTTATACGGTTTTCTTTTTACCCACACAAAAAGCAGACACCTAAGAATTAAGAAAAGAACTGTTTATAAAAGTAAACAGAACCGAAACTGCTTCTTTGAAAAGATGAATAAAATTGTTAAGCCCAGCAAGACAGAGGACATGCACAGAGAAAAAAATTTAGTCCAAAACAGAGAATATAATAATTCTGAATCGACACAAATACAGATCAATTTTTATTTTGATACTCCCTGGGGTTTTTCTAAATTCCGTGAGTGAGCGGTTTTAACAGTACCAGCTCCACTGGGAAAATACAGCATTAGGGGCACCGGGGTGGCTCAGTCAGTTGAGCATCTGGCTTTAGCTCAGGTCATGATCTCACAGTTCGTGAGTTCGAGGCCCACATCAGGCTGTGTGCTGACAGCTCAGAGTTCAGAGCTTACTTTGGATTCTGTGTCTCCGTCTCTCCCCGCCCCTCCCCTGCTCGCACACTCTGTCTCTCTTAAAAATAAATGTTAAAAAAAAAAATTATCTTTCGAGATACAGCTTTAGTACTTACCTGGCAGCCAGAGAATAAATGGCGTTGGCAGATGCGGAAGGTTTGATTTTGGGGTGCTCACACTCGGAACCTGATGGGCTGTTATTCATATTCTAGAGAGATAAGTGGTAAAAAAGAACCTTCTTAACACAGCTCACTGTCTCGTCTTATTTGACTTATTAAAACGGACAAGAACTGAAATACAGACACAGACTCTCAACGCCATGCTTACGGGCTAGTACGTGCCACCAAAACAGTAGGGCTGCTTTCAGGCTCGGAAGAAAGCTTAAATATAAGGGTTAGGAAGACAGGGATCTAAAAAGAGCCAAGGGACGGGTGTTTTTGTTTTAATTCTGGAAGATCTGAGGAAACTGGATGTCTACACAAATACCATTTCTAACTTTAAAAATCTGTACCTCTTTCTACAATGGTGCCACCAGAAAGTCAAGCCTAATTTATTCTAGCTAATTAGGCAGCGATTACACAGATGCCACTTAAATGTAAGCTACCCTCCCCCTTCTCTTGGAACCAAGAAATATTCATTTAAGGGCCACAACATTCCTCAACTTCACTACTCACAGACCATTCTCTCTTTTTACTTGTCTGCAGGAGACAGACAGCACTACTGCTTAGTTATACTGCCAAGTAACCCCCAACTCCCAGGCGGCACACAGGAAGGAACGCCGCTCAGGCACGCAGCAGGAAGGGCAGTGACACGTGCACTGGACGATCCCCCTCCCGCTCACCTGCCCGGCTCACGCCCAGCCCCAAACACATAAAGCCCTTTGGGATTCCTCACAGACTCTCCCCAATTCACTGGCTTCCCCTTTTTGCACTGTTTCCCCCAGAGCACTGAGCACCCAACACCCTTTGTTTCATTCTGTCCTTACTCCGGCAGAATGTAAACTCTGTAAGGGTACGATTTCTTGTCGAGCAGATGCCTGAACATCCTGCCAGCCCAGGCCGGGGCCGCGGAGCTCCTGCTCGTCCAGGGACCCACTGCGCTTCCCCCGCCCGCTCTGCACGCGGCCACAGGCCCCCCTTCAGCCGCCGCCTCGCCCAGGTCGCTCCAGTCGCTTCAAACCTCCCAGTGCTCCTCATTCCCACCAAATACATTCATCCTTTTGGCCTTGATGGGAGGTTCAAGGTCCTCCAATCTGGTACTAATGCTCCTTTCATGACCTTTCCCCCATTCCAACACACAAGACTTCTGCTCCCCGCAGACTAAGCCACTTCTAGCCCCCAGCACACCTCAACATTTGTGTCACCGTGGCTCTGACCTTAAAACTATCCAGTGGGGAAAGAACACTTCAAATTCAGATGCCGTTCGTTCCACAGAACCCTGATGATTGCTCTACTAGGAAATAACCTCTCCTTCCTCCAAAACGGAAGTATTTTCTATTTATACTACACGAATCCAGCCATACCTACACATATACACACACGCACACGCACGCGCCCACATACACACTGCAGTATTCACAAACACGCCTTATCTGCTCTATTAATGTACTTCTGAGGTTAGGGATTACGTTTTATTATCTCCTATACAAAACGTATACAAAACTCCTATACAGAATGAATACAAAAGTGTGACCCGTTCAATGCCATCCACTAATATTTGTTAAAAGGCTAAATAATTCAAAAAGCAGGACTCACCACGGAGGTATCCACACTGAACGGGCTTCCAAGCCGAGGCCCCTCTGTTCTGGGCTCCATTTGGGAGGGCAGTGAAAATGGAAGTGAGTGCCGGCTGGTTAGTTCCCTACCTGTCCAGGGGTCACTAGAATTGGGGGCGGCCACTGGTGCTTTGGGGATCGGCCGAGGCAGCCACGATTCCCCAAGGCGGCTAGAGGGAACAGGGGGCAGTTTGTCCCTGGACGGACAGTCGCCTGGTGTGCAAGGTAAGGGGCGTCTCTGAGGCCGGGTTTCCACTCCAACAGAGTATGGCCGGTCTGGAGGGGGCGGGGGTGGAAGATCTCGAAGCGTGGGAGGTATTGGTAACGGTTTGTCCTTATGAAGGGAGCCGGAAGCTGCCTGTGGACACAGGAGGGAAGCAATCAATCAAACCCACTAATCAAAAACAACAATAACAAACAAACACCCAGCAACGATAACCACACACACACACACACACACACACACACCCACTAATCCACAACAAAGAATCAGAAAACCGCAGAATCCGATAATGTCTCACCTTAGGAGCACTTCCGAGCCCAGAAGCACCTGAAGGAACAGACACCCGCTGTTGCAGAAGGTCAAGTCGCGGTGGCACGGGGGGAAGGGAGGCTTGCGGGGCCATGGAAAACGGAGAAGGAGGCCGTTCCACCTGACACAGATCAAATGCCCTAATAGGTTATTCTTGTTTGAGGGCGTGGCACCCCTCGAGCGTCCGGAAGCTGCAGACAGCAAGCACTCTGGGAACATTGACTAGAACTGCCCGCGGCTCAGACTTCCTGAACTGGTTCTGTGTCACCGCAAGAGGGCGCCCTCAATCACACAAACCCACCGCACACGCAAGTTGCAGGCAAGGATCTGGAAGGCTTCCTAGCTTACAACTGAGAACAGTACAATTTTCCACATCCTCACCTTTAGAGAAATAAATCTTCTCAAGGTGACAAATATGAACCCATATAAAAATAAAGGAGCAGACATTAACCTTTCGACAAGTCACCTGGAGAAAAATACATTTAAGGCACAGGACAACGAAAGAGATCAAAGATGACAAATTCTCCGTGGGTTATTAGGATAAAAAGAAGAAAAAATAAAGATGTTTTAAGAGGAAAACCACCAACAGTGTCGCTAAAAAACACTGTGAGTCTTTCTGAAGAAGTAAGCTATTTCCATTCGGTAACTCAAAGGGATTAATATTTTCTATCCATCTGTGTTCTTAAAAACTGAGGTGCCAAGTCAGACGAAGCCACACACGTCTAACCGCTTCCGCTTCCGTGCCTACAGCAGGGCGATGAACAGCTGATTCGCTTTGCCAGGTAAGCCATCAAGAGGATGCAGAATTCGTACAAAATGCTACCTGGCATCTGCACTCTGTTCCAGGAAGCAACAGACAAAGCATGGGCAAATATGCGTCACGAGCACTTACGTAAAATGACAGAAACGTGACCGTTCACATACTTAGTCCCGTCACTGAGGCCGGGCGGTAAAGGAGGGCAAAGAAGGCCCCCGTCAGCAGCTCCCTGCTTGTTCTCCGGCCTGAGAACACAGGCTCCGTGCCGGCGGCGCACGGCAACGCAGCAGGGGCAGCCACGCACCTCAACGGTTCAGAAAGCGAGAGGTCATCAGGTTAATTCTCACTTCGTCGTGAGTTTCTAGCCAGTCCTGGGGTCCCGAGTTTTCCATGAGAGCGCCTCGTGTCTTTAGTGCCATTTCATTCCGCTCGCCAATCCCAGACCTGATCTATTAAAGCCATCTTCCGCTTGATCTCGCCAAATCCTTTCGCTCACCATGACCAGCCGAGCCGTCCTCAATACGCGGTGGCTCCGAAAACCATCCGACAGCAACTCACCTCCCAGCGTCTCAACTCTGGAGCTCCGACCTCCTTGCCTTTGTTCAAGTTGTCTCCCAATCTGAAAGGCCCTCTCTGCCCCCTTTTTTTTTTTTTTTTAAAGATTTTATTTTTAAGTGATCTCCACAGCCCACATGGCGCTCGGGCCCACAGCCCTAACGGTCACCCGCCGCGCCGACTAAGCCAGCCTCCCCCAGCCCCTCGCGCCACCTCCCGCTCGTCCTGGTTCCTGAAGTGCTGACTGAGCTAATCTCACTCCGCAATTCACGCCTCACCATCCTCACTGACGTCTGCAAGGTTCTTTTATCTGAACAGAGGAGGAAGTTCCAGAAAACACAAACAGAGAAGAAATTATCAGAGAAAAAACAAGAATGTTTCTGTGACCTAACAGACACAAATACCCACAGGAAAGGCTGACTGCAGTTAGCCCAATGAAGGAACGAACCCGTGACAAACAAGCAACTAAATAAACCAAAAATGCCCTTACGTTTTCAAGGAATCAAGGATAAGGAAAATAACCTACAGCCTTCTTGGGACAGAGGGAAAGGAGGCAGCAAACAGCAAACTAGAAACCGGAAGTGCAGTGGAGCCCGAACAACTGAGAGCTGAGTCTTTTTCACCTACTGTTCTACAACCAGGCCGCCTGAAGACAAGACAAGATCTCAAACGTCTCAAAAACTTTGCCTCTCACCCCTCAGAGGACACGCTCCGCCCAGACCAGTCAGTAACGCCAGAGAGAGGGACCGGGGAGGCCTGTTCCACAGGCCCCGCCGCAGAGAGGAGTGGGGTGAGAGGAAGGCTCCGGGGGCCGGGGCGCAGCACCCCGGAGAGTCCGCGCTGCCGCGGCCACGTGACGGACGCCCACGCGGCCCCTCGCTGTGCCAGATGCTGTCGCCGTGTCTGGGGGACCCGAGAGGGCGTCGGACAGCTTGGTTCCGACTCGGCAGTGACGGGTACAGACGGGACACTAAGGAAACACAAATAAAGCAACCGCGCCGAGAAGAGCAGAGGGCTGCGCGAGCAAACGGCAGCAGTGACACCGCAGGGCAGCAGGGAGCAGGTCGTCCGCACGGCGACACGGCGTAGGAAGGAGGGGCGATAAACCCCCTGTCCAGCGCCTGGCGGGAACAGAGCCTCTGCTGCAGAGGCAAGAGGAAGGAGCGCAGGTCTGAGCGGGGCCCACGGAGGAGCCGAAGGCAGGGAGCCAAGGTTCTGCCAGCCTCTGGCAAGTCCCTTCCACTTCCCAGAAAATCCACACACATTCATCGTTTGGATTTTGTAATAAGCAGATTCACTGTATTACAAGTAAATAGAAAGAAAACAGCAACAACAAACCCGGGACATGACGAAACAGGCATGCAGCTAGTCTCACAGGCCTGTGGTAGTGATTTTACAGTAAAAGACTGGGGATAAGTTTTCGTCCCTATATTAAAAAAGTAAGTATTTTATAAAATATTTTATTCCTACAAATGCAAAGAATAAAACCTACGTAGCACATCTAAGAAATGCAGCAGCGCCGTCTCTGTGGATTCCCCGTGCCTCTGCCCAGTGGTGTCTTTTCCTCCATTACGGACTCTAAAGGTACATTCATTTTCATTCAGCAATTCCACGGCTAGAAATTTATCCTACAGACAGACTTGCAAAAGAACACCAGTCTGTAGAAGTCTCGAAAAAATACAAAATGTTCATTAAGAGACTACATAAACTGGGGGCACCTCGGTGGCTCAGTCAATTAAGCATCCAACTCTTGGTTTGGGTCAGACCGTGGTCTCACGGTTCCTTCAAGCTCCAAGCTGGGCTCCCCACTGAGCGCAGAGCCTGCCTGGGATTCTCTCTTTCCCTTTCTCTCTGCCCCTCACCGGCTCACATACTCATTCTCAAAATAAACAAACAAACTTTAAAATAAACAAACAGAAGACTACATAAATTGAGGCACCTGACTCAGGTGGTGAAACATCTAACTCTCAATCACAGGGTTGTGAAGTCGAGCCCCATGTTGGGTGTAGAGATTACTTAAAAATAAAATTTTTAAAAAAGGAGAGACTATAAATTATGGAATAGCCAAGTGATAATACATAAAGCTGTTTTTTCTCGATTTGAATTTTCATTCAAATTCAGTAATATTTATTACTTTTATTTAAATGAGCAAATTTAAATTCATTCATATAGATCACATTAAGAAAATGTTTTACAACCTTTTTTTTGTTTGTTTTTTAAAATGTTTTTTATTTATGTTTGAGAGACAGTGTGAACAGGGGAGGGTCAGAGGAAGAGGAGATACAGAATGTGAAGCAGGCTCCAGGCTCTGAGTGTCAGCACAGAGCCTGACTTGGGGCTCGAACCCACGAACCGTGACATCAAGACCTGAGCCGAAGCCAGACGCTTAACCGACTGACCCACCCAGGCGCCCCAGTTTTGTTTTTACAAATATAAGATGACACTCTAGTATACAACTTCTTTTAACTATATACATGAGGGGCGCCTGGGTGGCTCGGTTGGTTTCGACTCAGGTCATGATCTCACAGTTCGTGGGATGGAGCCTTGCATGGGTCTCTGTGATAACAGCGCAGGTCCCGCTTGGGATATATTCATTCATTCATTCATTCATTCATTCTCTCCCTCCCCTTTTTCTCCCCCACCCCCCATGCTCACATCCTCTCCTCTCTCAAAATAAACAAACTTTAAAATCTATATATAGATATATACGTGAGACAGCTTTCCACTGAACTGTATGTAACTGAACTCCTTCTGTAGAACATTCCATTATGTGGACTGTAGTAGCCAGAATGGATTCCCTGTCCCCCAGCCCTAAGGGGTTGATGTACTCTCCAAAACTCAGAAACTGTGGCTACTTTACTTTCCTTGGTAAAAGGAACTTCGCTGATACGATTAAGGTTGGGGATCTTGAGATGGGGGGATTATCCTGGATTATCAAAATGGGCCATCTAATCCCAAGAGTCCTTAAAAGCAGAGAACCTCCTAGAGAACAGGTGGAAGGAGGAGGAAAGGAGTCCAGGATCCAAAGAAAGGGGCTGACGGCTGGAAGCTCGGATGTGCCCAGCCAGCAGGGACACAGGGAGCTTAGTCCTGCAACTGGCACCGGAACTAGACTCTGCCAAACCCAAATGAGAAAGGAAACGATCTTCCTCTAGAGCCTGCAGAAAGAACTGCCGACCCACCAACAGCCTGATTTTGGCTTGACTGCGTATGTGCTGCACTTCTGGCCTTTGAAACTGTAAAAATACGTTTGTGTTGTTTCAAGCTGCCAGATTTGTAGTAATGTGTTACAGCAACAAAATACAGGCACGTGGGGGTGCCTGGGTGGCTCAGTTGGTTAAGCCTCTGACTTTGGCTCAGGTCAGATCTCACATTTGTGGGTTCGAGCCCCGCATCAGGCTCTGTGCTGACAGCTAGCTCAGAGCCTGGAGCCTGCTTCCGGTTCTGTGTCTCCTCTCTCTGCCCCTCCCCTTCTCATGCTCTGTCTCTGTGTCAAAAATAAATAAAACATTAAAAAAAAAAATACAGGCACGTGGACGTATCATAATGTATTACTGCTGGACATGTGAGTTTGTTCTGATTTTCATTATCATAGATAATGCTGTACGAATAACCGCATCCACATCTTTGTGTGCTTGTCTGAGTCTTTTTTTAATTATTTTTTTTTTATTTTAACGTTTCATTTATCTTTGACACAGAGAGAGACAGAGCACGAGAGGGGGAGGGGCAGAGAGAGAAGGAGACACAGAACCGGAAGCAGGCTCCAGGCTCTGAGCTAGCTGTCGGCACAGAGCCGGATGCGGGGCTCGAACCCACAAATGTGAGATCTGACCTGAGCTGACCTGAGCCGAAGTCAGAGGCTTAACTGAGCCACTCAGGAGGCCTCTTTTTTTTTTTTTTTTTAATTTGAGAGCACGCGCACTCACGTAAGCCATCTGGGCTGCAGTGGGAAAGAGGAAGAGAGTCTTAAGCAGGCTCCACACTGAGCAAAGATCCCAACGTGGGACTGAGCCACCCAGGCATCCCATTCAGGATAAATCACTAAAACTGGAATTGCTTTAAACTCTGAACATTACACATTCTGATAGATGTCAAGTTGTCCTTCAAAAAGATGGGCTAATGTGTACCCACATCAACACTAAATGTGATGCCTGTTTCTCCACAGGATTACTCCTCTACAAAATTTCATAAAGGGGTAATCTTAATCTTAAATAAATACACCCATGAAAGCTCACCTCGTTATCTTTTTATTCAGCTTCCGTAATATTCCAGGAATTACCGATAAGTTTTCATGAATGAACACACAGAAATTTACGTAAGAACAAAAAGCTGCTTTGGAGGTCAAATTAATCTCTTAAAATGGAACCAAAGAGGCTGTCACAAGGGGCCAAAACTTCAAAAACCCAAAAAGGTAAACCTCACTTCAGATTTCCTCAAATATCCGTTATTGAAACAGCACAGACTGATCAATCCTGCTTCGAAGCAGTTTCAATTCCCAAACATTCAAAGTAATTACTAAGTGCTCAACTTTGAGTAGTAAATTACAAATAAGACCTGGCTCTCTTGCTTTCTAGGAATTTATAATATACGAGGAAATATGAAAAATATTACAGGACAGTAAGTTCTATGACAGACATATTCAGTGTCCCAGAAACACCCAGTTAGACCTAGAAATGACATGTATGTGTAAATACATGTGAACTCGGGCTGTAGGAGGCAGGGAAGAGTCTGGAAAGGTTTCCTACAAAATGAAAACTCAGCTAAATTACATAGAAACTACCACCACAAAAGCACGGACAGGTTTTTAGCGGTTTGGCCTTGCCGGACCAACAAACACGAAGCGGAAAGGATTCTAAGGGCAAGAAGGCTGTGAAGAGGGTACAAGGCAAGGCCTGAGGGGTCACTGGCTCCGCAGCAGGGAGGGGGGAGGCAGCCTGAAACAAGGCAGTGGCAAGGAGGACTCAGAGGAGGCACACTGGATCCCACCCCTTAGGAGGTCAAATCCATTCTCTCAGTACTCACTGGGCACCTGCTGTGTGCCGGGCGTAAGGTGCGGACACGGAAGAAGGCTGCCCGGGAGTCTGGGTCAGAGGGCGGTGTGGGCCCTCCGCTGGCGAAAATCTCCAAGGGCTGCCTGACTTCTAACCAGTGAATAAATCCGTCTTGCCCTCCCCACGCATGTTACAGGACGGGATCCCAGCCCCTCCTGGCCTCCATGTTTCCTCTCCACCGGGGCCTTTCCAGGGTGTTTGGTTGTTTGGCTGCGGTACCTCCTACCTCCCTCTGGTCACTGCGGGTGTCACTTCTTTCATGGCTAACAGTGCCTCTCCCTTCCACGATCTCAGCGGCCAAAGCCAAGGCGTGAGGAAAGACGGCAAGAAGACCAAATTCTCCTCACAGCAGCAAAGGCGGGTCCCACCGTTTTATGGCCCCTCATCTTCAACAAGCCACGTGAGTAAACCCAGTCAAAGCCAGAATGTGCGGCCACAGACCCCGGTTCAACTCGCTAGCGGTGTGATTTTCAGCAAATTCCTGAACCTTGCCATGCCTTGGTTTCTTCATCTGCTTAATGAGCAGAACAGTATCTACTCCTAGGTTATTGGAGTAGATATGAGTATAGGACTGTAGGAGTTAAAATAAGAAGTACTTAATGTGGTAACTCCGGTAACTGTCCCATAATAAATGCTTAACAAACATAAGCTACTGTGACCCCTTGTCGATCAAGGTCATCAGGTGCTCGATCGCTTTAGAGCACAACTCACCACGGAGTGGCCACAGTCTCTTAACTGCAGTCTCACCTTGGCCCCAGCCAGTTCCTTCATCATAAAGAGAGAATCATCCGCGCGTTCATCGTCGTCATCCTCATAATTTGGGGAGGGGGCTCCCTCGGCGCCTTGCCTCAGGAGGCTGCCGCTCCCTCGAGGGTCAAACGGATCTACCACAATGGGCTCAGTACCTTTAATTTCGCACCGGCAGAAAGGACAGCCCTGGCCTTCTGATTCCTGCGGAGGAAAACAGGAGACAGTAACAGACACGTCTCAAAGTACTGACAAGATTTGCCTGCTGGGAACTGCATTTCCTAGAGATGAAAAAAGAAATCAAAAATTCAAACCCTACCCCACAAGCCAGGCCACCCCGACTCCGGAGCGCGCACGGCCGGGCCCATACCTGCCAGGACGTGAGGCAGGACGTGCACATGAGGTGGCCGCAGGGCTCGATCTTGACGTCCTTGTCGTTCTCGGCGCATATCTTGCACAGCTGGAACGTGGAGCCCATCTCACAGTACAGCTCGTACTGCTCCTTTGATGAAAAAAACAAGTGATCACTCAGCCTATTCGGTTATTTGTCGAATGAATGAATGATTGTAACTGTGAATGCTGACGAGAGAAAAACTAAAAAGACTGCTATTTTCTACACAAATTTCGCTTGTACGAAAGCAGTCAACAGTATCTCACTAAAAGAAAAAAAAGCACTCAGGCTCAGTACTAGTTTAAGTTCTTTAGAGAAACCACACACACACATAAATTCACTAATCTAGTCAATGGTTCAAAATGTAAATGTTCTGGGGCCCCGGGCGGCTCAGTCACTTAAGTGTCTGCCTTCCACTCAGGTCATGATCTTGAGGTTCGTGGGTTCCAGCCCCATGTAGGGCTTTGTGCTGACCATGCGGAGCCTGGAGCTGCTTCAGATTCTGTGTCTCCCTCTCTCTCTGCCCCTCCCCCTCTTGCACTCTGTCCCTCTCAAAAATATTTCAAAAATAATAAAAATATATACATGTAAATGTTCCGACCACTGAACACCACACCACCCTCAGTTCTGGCCACACCGCACACCGCCACTCACCTGGGTCACTTTGATGTGGTCTTGGGGAGTTGGTTCACATAAGCCTGTCAGGTCAGGATTCTGATTCCGTCCATCTGGAAACAGATAGCTGTAAAAAGAGTAACCAGCCTCGGGGTTTTACTAAAGCCAATTTATGACTGCTTCTAATACAGACAAACCTAGCAGTCCTCTCATTCTAAAAAGGTAATTTTGCATAAGTGCAGAGAGAGATCTTACTAATACTTCCAAAATCATACAGGGGCACCTCGGTGGCTCAGCAGGTTGAGCATCCGACTCTTGATTTCGGCTCAGGTCATGAGCCCAGGGTTGAGGGATCAAGCCCTGCATCAGGCTCCACGTTGAGCAGGGGGCCTGCTTACAATTCTCCCTCTCTCCCTCTGCCCCTTTCCCCTGCTCGCACCCTAAAAACAAAACCCGAACAGTTCCAAGGAGATATTCTCCAACCCTGAGAGCCCGTTCTCTAGGCCACAACGCCACAGGCTCTATCTGTTAAGTGGGAGGCTGACAGCTTTTTCAGGAGAGGGCCAGACGGTAACTATTTCCGGCTCTGCAAGCCATGTAAGTCTGTGTCATGAATGCTTCTTTGGCGGTTGTTTTTTAAGTGACACTTGAAAAAGGAAACGTTATCTCAGGTGCAGGCCGTGCCAAAACAGCCAGCCTGGTGAGCCACAGTTTGCCAACTCCTATGACTTCTTCTAAATAAAAAGAAAAGTCCTACAGAACTTGGAAGTCAAGATAATATAACCTGTTAGTACGTCCCTGTAGTAGAGCCCTGGAATAACGTCCCTGAGGATCAAGTTCCACGACCCCTGTGTCCCTAGACTCCGCAGACGGCAAACAGGAGACACTCACAAGCCTTCCCTGAAGCCGTCAATCAGGGCTTGAAAGAGAGGTTTGTTGTGCGGGATTGTCTGGAGGATGTTCCCGTCGGCGGTGACGTACCCAATAGCCCACTGGCCCAGACGGGTGCAGCTGAGCCGGAAAATGTAACTGCGAACAGAGAGGAACAGAACCTTTTCTATACTGTTATTTGGGTGGAAGGCAAGACAAAGACCAAAATCAAAAGGACCATCAATAACAGATTCTACAATGACTCCAGAGCAAAAGGAAGAAACACATAAGCTCAATTTTTAAGTGGCGTGAAAGCATTTTCAAATCCTAAGATCTGAGTCAGTCAATCCCTCCGGTAAACAGCCAGCAATCCTAGTACGGAAACACGGCCGCTGGAGAACTGATACAAGACCGTGTCTCCTCCACTCTGGCGGGGTCACAAGAGAGGAAAATGGAGGAGGACAAAGCTCTTCGCCTCACGGCACTGACCTGCCAGGTTTGTGAATGAACTTCTGGAGCCGAGCTTTCACTTCGTCGTAGGTCAGGAAAGCCATGTAGCCGGGATGCGTTACGGCCAGACTGTTCCAGTTCCTGAGCAGGGAGGACCAGGGCTGCGGGACAAGAGTTCGGTCAGACCATCGGCGCCAGGCCGCGGCCGCCTCACAGCGACGGGCCACACACGGAAAACCACCTTGACTCTTAATGACAAATTCTCCGTCTACTCTCACAAATCTCCAATTATGTTGTCACTTTCAGGGAAATGCCGTTGAGAGAGCAGCTTAGAAAAACTAAGAGAAAAACAGACACTTACTGAAAGGGATTTTTCATAAAATGAAATTTGAGACAGTCTAACGCGGTTCTAACCAACAGCAGTGAAGTTAGACAGCAGCAAGCAGAAGACTCAGAAACAGCAGGACCCACATGTGCAACTAAGACGCTGCGAACAAAGGCTTACGTGGCAGGCACACGTGCGCACCACCTCTGCGGGAAGAAAGAAACGAGCTCTTTGTGAAGCTCAATGCATCTCAGTATTAACAGCCAAGAACTTCAATTACAACCGGAGAAAAAGTTGGAAACATACATAAATGTCCAACAGCAGGAAACTGATTTAATAGATCATATTATACCCGCTTTCTGGACATTCCACAACCATTAAGAAGATGCAGAAGAAGAATATTCACTAACAAAATGAGATAAGAAGAAGAAGGGAAGAAAGCAGAATATATAGTTATTATTTTTACAAATAAACAGATGAAAACACAGGTCAGTGGGAGTCCTTTGCTTGTAATTTTCAGACTAAAAATACTTTTATATAACATATAAAATATATATAATATATAAACTCTCAAATGTTACTTTTTAAAAGAGCACTCTCTTCAGAAAAGTAGCAACAACTAGTTGTTAGTTTTCTGTTTTTAGTATCCTACCTGAAAGAGTCTTGTAAAGATGTCAAACTCAAAAACTGAAATATAATCATTGCAGGTCAGATCAATAGTGGATTTCAGAGCCATGGCCTCGAGCCCGGAACTGATGGGATGCACTTCATGAAGGGCCTGTCGGAAACTCTTCCAAGGGACTATTGTCCTGGGTGGGGGTGGGGTTGGGAGGGAAGGCACTGAGTGAGACAACAGACAATTCTGGGAATTGCTAAAATAATCAAGGAAAAGAAAGCCACATGAGGGTTTTAAAATCAATTTCAACTCTCTTAAAGAAGCTAAGCTTTGTTTTTTTTTTTTTTAAATGTTTTATTTATTTTTGAGAGAGAGAGACCGCATGAGCAGGGGAAGGTCAGAGAGAGAGGGAGACACAGAATCGGAAGCAGCTCCAGGCTCTGAGCTGGCTGTCAGCACAGAGCCCCATGCGGGGCTTGAACCTATGAACCGCGAGATCATGACCTGAGCCAAAGCCGGACGCTGAACCGACTGAGCCCCCCAGGCGCCCCTAAGCTGTATTTTGGATTGAGAACAGAATGGGAGTAATGATACATTTCTTAACTTTATAATGCACACATTAGGAACAGAAATCTCTCTCCACCATTCTTTGGTAGACGGTCACAAACGAATCCCTTCTCATCTTTCTTCATACACTTGTTCTCTTTAGGGAGGCATGGAAAGACACTACTCGTTTTACATAATAAATGTAATCTCTGGCCAGGCTTCAATTAACCGAAAGCTTACATTTAAACTAAATTTTTACCTTTTTGTTTAACGTTTACTTATTCGAGAGAGAGGCCGCACACGCGTGTGCGCGCGCGCACGAGTGGGAGAAGGGCAGAGAGGGGGAGGGAGAATCACAAGCAGGCTCCAGGCTGTCGGGCAGGGCCAACACGGGGCTCGGTCTCACAAACGCGAGATGATGACCTGGATCAAAATCAAAAGTTGGACACTTACCAGACTCAGCCACCCCGGGGCTCCTAAACTAACCTTTTCAAAGCATGAATACATTCTGAGTTCTTTGAGGAACTCACACTCTCAAGGACTAGACAGCAGGAAACAGGCTTAAGGCACAGGAAGAACAGAGCTCTGACAGGATGATGAATTATTAATATAAGTGACTAAACCCCAGATAAGGCAAGCACCAGATATGATGGGATTTCTATTTCTCAAGATCTTTATATAAATACAAGCTCACTGCCTTTGAAAAGTTTTAAGAGATCAAGCAGCATTTTGAACTCTTTTCCAATGTAGTTATAAAGTTAAAAGAAACAAACTTAAATTTCTTCCCATCCTCTTTTAACTAGGTTTTTAAATCACTAATCTGGGGCGCCTGGGTGGCTCAGTCGGTTGAGTGTCCGACCTCGGCTCAGGTCATGATCTCAGAGTTCATGGGTTGGAGCCGCGCATCGGTCTCCGTGCTGACAGCTCAGAGCCTGGAGCTTCCGATTCTGTGTGTCCTTCTCTCTCTGCGCCTCCCCTGCTCATGATCTCTGTCTTTCAAAAATAAATAAATATTTTAAAAAAATTAAATCACTAATCATTTTATGTTTTACATTCATACATATATTGAAGAAGAAGGCATTTAAAGAGAAATTTACATTAGGACCTGTATATTCAACAAAAAAGTTTTATTGTTTTCTATCTTTTCGTTTCCTTGATCCAAAATTTCAGAGGACACAGAACATTTATATTAATACTTAAAAGCAGAAGCTTCATTCCTAAATTTGTCTATAGAATTTAAAGCTTCTGTACATCAAAAGACAGCATAAGGAAAAGTGGAAAAACCAGCCACAGACTAGAAGATACTTGTAATATAAGTAACTAACAGACAATCCGTATCTTACAACAGGAGACAAACTCAGTAGGAAAAAGGACAAGTCAGGAAGAGGAACGGGCAAGTCAGAATAAGAATCTGACCGGTCAGAACTGGGAAAAGACGCTCAATCTCCCATGTCATCGGGACTATAAAGCGAAATATGACACTCAGTTCACAGGACTGGCGTTAGCCAGATTGTGGGGCGACTGGAATGGGTGCACACTGCTCACAGGACACCAACCAGCATAACCGCTCTGGGAAGCACGGGAGGGTCTGGCAGAGCAGAGGATGTGCAACCCCCGACTCAGCCACGTCGCCCCCAGCATGTAACTATGAAGAGGCTCCTGCATACGAAGGTGAATATAATTTTGTTCACCTCAGTGCTGTTGGTGATAGCTAATAACGTGAAACATAAATGCCCATTCACAGAACGGATGGGGCAAAATTGAAATAAATATTCAATCAAAGAGCATGGGTTTCAACTGAATCTGCAAAGTTTTCTCAAAAAAAAAAAATAAAAAAGTTACTATTTACCAAAGCAGGGAAGTAGATACAGTAGGTCCTCCCTTATCTGCAAGGGATACTGTGCCAAACCCTCGGTGGATGCCTGAAAATGCAGGCAGTGCAAAACCCTAGATAGATAGTGTTTTGTCCTAGATGCCCAAACCTAGGATAAGGGTTAACCTGTAAGTTAGGCACAAGAAGAGATTAAGAACAGTAATACCACAGGAAATCACAACAATATACTGTAACGGCGTTATGAAAACACGATCCTTCTCTCTCACACTCTCTCCCCATACACACCCTTCTTCCGGCGACGGGACACGGGAATGCCCTCGTGGCGGGACGGAGGGAGGCGGAGCACGGTGCGTGGGGAGGTCGTGTCAGGGTGCTGCTGACGGTGAGGGAGGATCAGGAGGACGCCTGCTGGAGACCGCGGTTGACGGGGACCGCAGGAAGTAAGGCCGCAGATGGGGGGGACGACTGTACACACATGCTCATTACTGTTCTCTATGCTTTCCCAAGACACAATTATTTTATTAATAAAAAAAAAATCAGGGGCTCAGTCCGAAGACCATACAACTCGGGGCTCTGGTTTCACCCCACACTGGGATTAAGGTTTACTTAAAAAGTTAGGACACCCGGGTGGCTCAGTGGGTTAAGCGTCTGACTCTTGATTTCGGCTCACAGTCGTGAGATCACTTGTGAGGTCAAACCCCGCATCAGGCTTCGCGCTGCGCAGGAGGCCTGGTCGAGATTCTTGCTCTTTGTCCCTCTCTGCTCCTACCCCACTCTTTCTCTCTCTTTCAAAATAAAATAAACATTTAAAAAAAAAGAGAGAGAGACAAAAAAAAGTTAAAAATTACATAAAAAAAGAAACAAAAAGCCAAACATACGCTTTAGTTTTTCGTAGTTCAAATTATTTTGGGACTTACTTTTCCCCAAAAGCTTTCCTCCAAAATTCTGCAGCATCGGCTTTCGTAATCCGAAATGTGTCTCCTTGAAAGAGTCCACTTGGAAAGATTCCTTTTAGTTCCGCCAGCATGTGGCTGAAGATCAGCGACAGTTTGGTGAGGTTTCGCCTACAAATGATCAGAAATGCAATAATTAAACATGTAAAATTATTTTTATTTTAAATGCACTGAATTCACCATGTCAGGTGTGTAATTAATCTGAGTATGAATATACATTTATAAAGAACCTCTTCAAATATACTTTCTGGTCAATATTATTCAGAGATGCTACTACAGAACTAGGAAAGTAGAGAGGAAGGAAACGTGCTGTCGACACATGAAATGCTGCGGTACTATCTTTATTCAAAGCAGGGCTCCAGAAACTGTTTTTGGTCTAACCTCATATGAAAGATGCAGACGTAACAGCAAAGACTGTGGCACCCACTAGGTCCACCCTACTCCCTCCACTCAAAAGACGTCCTATAGTAAACAGAAAAATGTTAACAGTAATATGTTTTAAGGCTTTTAATCTTACTCGGGCCAAATAGCTCTGAGCATTAACTAACTGAACCAGTCTGCTTCTTGAGGAGGACAGGTAAGAGGGTTCAAAGAATAAAGGTACAAACTTGAACACTTGTACTCCCCAAAGAAAGGAAATGCTTAAAAAAGCAAAATATATCAGAATAGCTTTGCATAAGCTATTCTGGATTTTAAGACGAATCATCATATAACTCACACAAATTTAAATATCCAAGACCTAAGAAATATTTTCACTTAAAGGAGGCCTGAAAGAGGGTAACAACTCTTCACCCTATACCAAAACTGAAGTGCTCTCCAACCATGTAAAACTTCCTGACTATGCTACTACTGCGCTCCAACAATCAGTGAACTTACTCGAATAACCTCTGGTAAGCCTCTGCTTAACGCACGTGACTCTCCAGATGCCACACAGCACAGTGTGGAGAGTTATCCACTCCCTGTGTGGGGGCGCCTGCGTGGCTATTCAGTTAAGCGTCCGATTTTTTATTTTGGCTCAGGTCATGACCTGAGGGTTGTGGGACTGAGCCACGCACATTAAGATTCTCTCTCTTTCCCTCTGCCCCTCTCTCCAAAATTAAAGAGTCACATGCTCCACCCACTGAGCCAGCCAGGCTCCCCTGGTGTCACTTTAATCAGATTACCTTTCTAGTCTGTAATGTGCTGTCACACAGACCAAGATACAGAAAGATGCCGTAGATACTGTTATGCACCAACCCAGACACAGGCTGCCCTGCCTTCCCTTTGTCTCAATCAGTATTTTTGTATTCAGAAGTCTATTCTTGTCATAAGTGGCTTATAAAATTTCAAGCCAACTGATGACCAAATGTGATTATCTAAAAATTTTCTTTAATAGAGCTTTTTCTCTTTATGTTATAATGGAGTTCCCATCCTTGTCATTCCTGTATAGAACGCTGCACCAAAGTCACCAAGTCTCTCGAGCCCTGACTCTCGTGCAAAATGCTACTGAAATCCTTCCCGTCGGCTTTTTAACAAATCCGCTCCACTTTCCTGAGAGGTGTTCTTGCACTTGTAGCAAGGTTTTCTCTTTCTAGTTTCCTATTTGTTTTCTGAAAGCGCTTACAAAGTGAGAATGTATTCCCTGAGGGCAGTCTGAAGTATCCGTGTGCTGAGCAGATCAAGCGTGAGAGAGGGAGACAGGGACACCAGCCCGCGGCCGACCCCTGAGCTCCGGCGGCCTTCTCCTCTGGGCACTCCGAGACCCCTCCATTAGGCCTGTTAGAAGTTTTACTATTTTACCAAAGAGGAAACAAAAACCCTGAGGACCAAGCATCTGTCACAGAATGGGGTGCCTGGCTGCCTCAGCTGGTAGAATGGGACCTTGGGGGTGTGGGTTTCGAACACCACGTTGGGTGTAGAGAGTACTTAAAAATAAAATCTTTAGGGGTGCCTGGATGGCTGAGGCCGTTAGCATCTGACTCCTGATTTCAGCTTTGGTCATGATCACACCATTTGTGAGACTGAGTCCCACATCAATCCCACTTGGGATCCTCTCTCTCCCTCCCTGTCCTTCCCCTACTCTCTCTCTCTCTCAAAAATAAATAAACTTTAAAATAAAATAAAATCCTTAAAAAAAAAAAAGAATATATCATGGAAGAATTCTGAAACAGACAACTCTGTAGAACAAGTGCAAAGCACCAATTATTAATAACGACCTTTTTCTTTTTTAATTTTTTTACATTTATTTATTTTTGAGAGACAGTGTAAGACAGAGTGTGAGCGGGGAAGGGGCAGAGAGAGAAGAAGACAGAATCCGAAGCAGACTCTAGGCTCTGAGCAAGTGTTCGGCACAGAGCCTGACACGGGGCTCGAACCCATGGACCATGAGACCATGACCTGAGTCAGACACTCAACCGACTGAGCCACCCAGGCACCCCAATAATGACCTTACTTTCAAGTCGTCAGCAGGACACAGTGGCCTGAACCTCAATAAATGTAGATTACAATTTGCCAAATGTTAATCTTTGCTAAACTGCCGCGAACCCACACGTGTAGAGAACCATGCTGGTGCCTGGCTGGCTCGGACAGAAGCGCATGCCACTTGTGATGTCAGGGTCGTGAATTCAAGTCCCACACTGTGGGTACAGATTACTTAAATAAAAACAAAACAAAACTACACTGAACAGCACAGAATGATATCTGTATAAGACGGCCATGAAGATATTAGATCACACTCTCGAGGTTTTAACGGCTTCTTCTGGACTCCATCCGGGAAACACCTTTCTTTGGTTTCTCTCATCTTGTCCTCTCTTGGTTCTCCCACTGCCTTTGTCTTTCTTCGGCTTTTCTTCCTCTTCTCTCAACACATCTGTTTCCGAGAATACGCTCTCTGCTACTTCCCTCTCTCCCCCCGTGTAATCTCTTGACGCTTCCTTCACAATCTCAGCTTCAGACACCGCGCTGCGAGCGATTCCCAAATCTCAAGATTTGGTAGCTTTCCAACTGCCAACCACATTTCTCCATTCACATGCTAGCACCTCATAGCAACATGTTCAAAATTAAATTAATCTTCTGTCTCAAATCTGTTCCTTCTTCATAGTCTCTGTAATAACACCACCATCTTACTTCCCACAAATTCAAAACCCTAGAAGGGCGCATGGGGGGTTCAACGGATTAAGCATCCAACTTCAGCTCAGATCAATATCTCACCACGGTTTTGTGGGTTCGAGCCCCACATCGGGCTCTCCACCCTCATCCACAGCCCACTTTGGATCCTGTCTCCCTCTCTCTCTGCCCCTTCCCAGCCTGCATGCACCAGCGCACGCTGTCTCTCTCCCAAAAATAAATATTAAAAAAATTTTTAAATAAAGACTTTCTGAAATATATATACATAAAGCTTAGCGTTATCTTGGCTTCTTCCACTTCCCTTATTCTCCATATCTGATCTATTTATCAATTTGCTGACCACTGTTGTCTTCCTACCTTTAAACTATATGGTTCTAAAATAAATTCGTTGCTACCCTCCCCCCTCCAATTCAAACTTTAGTCTTCCACACAGATGCCAACAGACACGTGAAAAGATGCTCAACATCACTCATCATCAGGGAAATGCAAATCAAAACCACACTGAGATACCACCTCACACCTGTCAGAGCGGCGAACATCAACACACGGGAAACAAGTGTTGGTGAGGATGCGGAGAGGAAGGAAGCCCCTTGCACTGCGGGCGGGAAGTGAACGGGTGCAGCCGCTGTGGAAAACCAGACGGTGGCACCTCAGAAAGGTGAAAATAGACCTAGCCTACAACCCGGTAGTCGCGCGCCTAGGTATTTACCCAAAAACTACAAAAGCACTGGCTCAATGAGATACACGCAACCCTATGTTTGTAGCAGCGTTACTGACAAGAGCCAGACGACGGAAGCAGCCCGAGGGTCCGCTGACTTATGAACACACACACACAGAGTGAAATATTACTCAGCCATGAAAAACGAACCCCCCCCCATTTGCAGCCACATGGATGGAGCTAGAAAGTATAACGCTAAGCGAAATAAGTCAGACAGAGAAAGACAGATACCACATGATTTCACTCATACGTGGAATTTAAGAAACAAGTGAGTAAAGGGAAATCAGACAGAGAGGCAAACCAAGAAAGATTCTTACCTGCAGGGAATCCTGATGGTCGGCAGGGGAGGAGGCAGGAGACGGGTGAAACGGACGATGGGAATTCAGGAGGGCACTCGAGGTGAGCGCGGGGCGAGGTATGGAAGTGCAGAATCACTAAACTGTACACCTTATACTAATTTGCTTTTTTTTTAAATTATTTATTTAGAGACAGAGAGAACACAAACAGGGGAGGGAAGAGAGGAAAAATCTGAAGCAGATTCAGCACGGATACAGCGCTTGAACCCATGAAACCCCAAGATCATGACCTGAGCTGAAACCAAAAGTCGGATGCTGAACAAGCCACCCAGGTGCCCCATTATTACACTGTAGGTTAACCAGCTGGGGTTAAAATTAAAAACAATAATAAAAACAAACTTCTGCCTTCAGTCTCCGGCTATGAAGGTCCAATCATGCCACATCTAACAATTTCCACGTTGCCAGTGGGCCAAAACCCAAACGCAATTTTGGTTTGAAGACTTTCTGCTAATCCGAACCTAACCCACCTTTCTAACTGATTTCCTGCTTCCTCGAGAGCACATCTTGGCCAAACTAAACACACCCTCTCCTCGTACACGCACCACCCTCTTCCCTTTCCCACCCGTAAGCCCCTGCTTATCGGTCCCCCGAAGTAAGACGCCGCCTGACCGTCACTTCCGACGAAGCCAGGACTAAACACCAGGCACACGCCCGCGGCGCGGTCCCTGCAGCTCTTGGGGCCTCCGAGCCCCTCGCAGGGGTAAGCCCGTCACCCGGGCACACGAGAGCCAAGTCCGTCTCTAACGGGCATTTAAACCCCTTTGGGCATCTGCCACAATCTCTAACCTCCGCTGTACCTTCAGAAACTCCGCCTCCTGGGGCCGGGCACCAGGGACGGAGGCAACCTTGACCACCACCGCCTCTCCGGCTGCGGCCCTCCCGCTCCCACGGGGGCACTGGGGGGGGGGGGGGCGCACGCGCTCTGAAGGGAAACGGCGCGGCCTCCGAGGAGAGGGTCGTGCGGGGGGCTGCTGCAGAGAGGGTGGTCTCAGGAACCTCTCTCTCAGAGCTGATTTCTAAACCACGTCTGAAGCGGGGGCAAGAAGGGGGTCTGGGATGACTGAGCTGAGTTGGCATCTTTTCAAAAAATGTTCCAGGGAGATCTACTGAGGGCCCAGCACGATGCTGGATCAGAGATAAAATACACACCCCCAAATCATAATGCGCAGAAAGCTATTTTAATTTGTAAGGCCAGCCACAAAAAAAGGAGGAGGGTGGGGGGAGTTATTGACCACAAGGATGTGATGGCACCAGGTTCCGAAGAGCAGCTCAAAGTGCTGACTGAAATAGTTACCAAAAATCAATTGAGACACTTTCCGACTCAAGGACGCAGCCCCAAAAAAGCCAGCTTACATTTCTTAAAACCACCAGAGATGTGCACCATAAGCATCACACTTCTTAAAAGGAAATTAAATACCTATGAAAGCCCATGGGTCAGAGCATTTTGTAACTAATCTGAGTCGAAATTCTGTTCAATAACGTTTTAAAGCCACAGGCTTATGGCTGAGTGTCTGCCGTGTAGAAGGCTGACTTTAATCAGCATCTAAACACGTGATCTTAGAACGACGAGGCGTGATGGATACTCAGCTCATCACGAGGTGAGCAATACTTTTCAAAATTCTGTCAGCAGCTCCTGCAATTCATACAATATGTTCTAACAATTCTCCAAAGAGCCACAAAGGCACACACCTGTTCTTTTTCTTTTTTATAAATACCCTGAAGACAAACCTTTTCTTAAGTTCCAGCAGTAGCAAGTAATACAGGTTTTGCTTTAACTCATGAGGTTTCTGAAGAAGGAAATCCTTTTTTTTCATGTTTATTTTTGAGAAGGAGACAAAGAGCAAGGGGGAGGGGCAGAGAGAGAGAGAGAGACAGAACCGGAAGCAGCTCCAGGGTCCGAGCTGTCAGCACAGAGCCCGACACGGGGCTCGAACTCACAAACGTGAAATCATGACCTGAGCTGAATTCGGACGCTTAACCGACTGAGTCACCCAGGCGCCTCCATTTTTATTACCTTTGACACCAAGCACTACATCTAAGTAACCACAAATTCTACCCAGGAGCTTCCACCCTCCTCTTCTCCTAACTCACAACTTCCCCATAATCGAATGCTGACTCAGTTACAGTGTCAACTGTTTTTTAAAGTCCAGGCCAGTGTCAGGTCTTTCCCCCCAACTCGGTTCCTGCTCCACAAGCCAGCATACCTTTGTACCTTAGCCTAAAGTAATGCTTACATTTTCTGTGTATAAGTTCAGTTACGAAGGGACTAAGATTTCTGTGCCACCAATACATAGGTATATTAAAGATTCAAGAAGCAACGATAGCTCCTGTTTTAGCTTCTAAAGTAGAAAGATAAACACACAACTTGACAGAAATTACAATCACTATTTCTATAAGTCAAACAGGACAGTGTTGAAAAGTAGCCTTTATATGAACACAAGATAAACGAAATCTCTTCAAAGGATTCCAACCAATGAACTTACTACACACGATGCTGCAAAACAGGCCGTCCTATAACTTACGGCCACAAAGTACTTTGCAGAGAAAGAGGAAACGAACCCAGAACCTCGTGTGGGGAGGCAGGCCAACTCCTCACACTCAGCTCGCCGAGCGCGTACGAGGGGCTCCGGGGGCGGCGCCGCTCCAGCAAGAGTGAGGACGCTCTGTCCCTTCCAGGCGCGGCCGCGGTTTCATGAGGAAAAGGACGACAGAGTAAGAGGTTGAGATCTTTTAGAAAACGACGACGATTTACAAAACAATTCGTCCAATGGATTCATAAAGAGGTTCTCACTTAGGGTTACATTTCTGAAACCCCATTTTGGGGGCACCTGGGTGGCTCAGTCAGTTAGGTCATGGTCATGATCTCACAGTTCATGAGTTCGAGCCCTGTGTCAGGCTCTGTACTGCCAGTGTGGAGCCTGCTTGGGATTCTCGCTCTGTCCTATCTGCCCCTTCCCCACTCATGCTTTCTTTCTCAAAACAAATACATAACTTAAAAAAAAAAAAGTACAGGGGCGCCTGGGTGGCTCAGTCGGTTGAGCGTCTGACTTCAGCTCAGGTCATGATCTCACGGTTCGTGGGTTTGAGCCCCCTATCGGGCTCTGTGCTAACAACTAGCTCAGAGCCTGGAGCCTGCTTCAGACTCTGTGTCTCCCTCTCTCGCTCTGACCCTCCCCTGCTGTCCCGGTCTCTCAAAATTAGAAAATTTTTAAAAAGTTAACAAATACAGTCCTTAAAAAAAAAAAAAAAAAAACCTCCACTTTGAGATAAATTCTGTAATTCACAAGCATGCTCTGTTTATTCTTTCTACAAAAAAGTAGCTGAAAATATGTATGAGAATAGTTAAGAAGACTAGAGATGTAAACCCGCATTAGGTTTTCGGCTGCTGGCATAGAACCCGATTCAGACCCTCTGTGTCCCTCCCTCTGTCTGCCTCTCCCCTGTTTGTGCAAGCTCACACACTCACTCTAAGTAAATTAAAAGAAAAAAAAAAATTACCTCCTCGGGCACCTGGCTGACTCAGTCACCAGAGCACGTGCCTCTTGGTTTCAGGGTTGTAAATTCAAGCTCCACTTTGTTGGCTGTAGAAATTACTCAATCTGATCTGGTATGTTAAACCTTATTACCTATTTGGGGGTGCCTGGGTGGTACAGTTGGTTAAGTATCCAACTCTTGATCTTGACTCAGGTCATGAACTCACAGTTCGTGAGTTTAAGCCCTGTATCGGGCTCTGTACTGTTGGTGCAAAGCCTCCTTGGGATTCTGTCTCTCCTTCTCTTTCTGTCCCTCCCCTGCTTGTGTTTGCTTGCTCTCTTTCAAAATAAATAAACAAGATTTAAAAAAGAAACACTCTTATGTATTCTAACACTAGGGACTTGCTAAATGCCAGGATCTGCGATTTATTTTACTCAGTTTTCTTTCTGAAGAAATAACACAGGGGCGCCTGGGTAGCTCAGTCAACTGAGCATCAGACTTCAGCTCAGGTCATGATCTCACAGTTCATGTGTTCCAGCTCCACACTGGGCTCTGTGCTCTTAGCTTAGGATTCTCTGTCCCCATCTCTCACTGCCCCCCTCCCCTGCTTGCCCTCACTCTCAAAAGTGTTAAAAACATTAAAAAAAAAAGAAAAACAAAACCCACAAACATCAAAAATCATCTCAGCCATTTCAAAATACTGTCTCACGTGAAAATGGTTCAAAAACTCAGAAAGAAGTTTCTTTGATTTTTAAAGTGAAGGAAGCAAGACTTTCCTTTCACAATTTAGTTACTTCAAATCTAGGTGATAGGTATCTGATTGGTGTAAAATTCTTTCAATTTTTCGGCATGAATGAAAGTGTTCATAATAAAACATTGGGGGGGGGACCATAGTAACTAGGCTGAAATCTATTTTAATATTTGTGGACCCAATGAACCTGGGTTTCCCAGTGGGTAAATTTCCAAATGATTAATACTTTTAATACAATGATTCACAAATAGCTATACAACACTAAACAGTATTATTTGGAGTTGGTACCATTTCAGTTGTAACTACGCTGCTTTCCTAGTCACTGGACTCCAAAAACCTTACATGCAAACACTAATGTCATCCAAAGAATGCTGAGTGAGCGCACGGTGACATGACACTCAGAGTAATCAGCTTTAAAAATAGATCCGACGGAACTTCTTTCAACAAGCTTCACAGGAAGTCAACTCTTATCTGCTTAAACTGCTTAAAAAAAAAAAAGGCCAAAACCAAAACCATCACCTACAAAAGGAGTTCTGAACCAGCATCTCTGAAATATCAATGACCTTTTTTCTGGTAATACTCAACCCGTATTAGACCTACCAAGTGGTGTCCTCGTGGTCGGTCCTGCCTTTGAGATCCCCAGTTACACGTAACTGGTTACTATCACACGTTCATCATCCAGAGTATTCTGAGCTGCCGGTGTCACAGAATTCAGAGCTAAAGGACACTCCCGTAAGTCACCACGTGACGGGAGGGCAGCAGCCCACGTGAGAATCTCCAATACTGCCTTCACACTTAACAAACTAATCCTAAAACGCAGACTCAATCTCTTCACTCCACTCTACACAAAGACTTCCAAGGACTTCTCAATAACCACCAAAAAAGTTCAAACTCCTCTGCTTATAAATTAAATCACTTACAAGATGGTCCCAATTCATCCTCCTCAGCATATACTACTCAGCATTTCCCAAACATTCTATACTTCCTGGGGCCCCACACCCTTCTGGACGGTGCTCCATCGATACGGGCCTCCCTCTGGCTCTAACAGTTCACACTGAGAGCTCACTGTGTATCAGATGCTTTGCTAAACTACATGTATACCTCATGTAATTCTCACAATGCTTTGAAATTGGTCTTACTACTCCTATTTTACAAATGAGAAACAAAGACAGTGATATTAAATGACTCGCCCAAGGTCACAGAGCTACTAACTGGCAGAACAGGTCTTGAGCCCAGGCAGGTCAGAATGATACACATTTTCTTTCTAATGCCTGTGGTTACTGAAATCCTACCCACTCAAAGTTCCTCCTAAATGCTATCTCCTTGGTGTGTGTACGGGCAGGGTGGGTATGGGATATTTACCAGTTTTCATTCAATGTCTTACTCTCCAGCCCCAGACCCCAAAACACCTTGTTAATTCACAGCACAGGCTTCATGGGGCGCCTGGGTGGCTCAGTCTGTTAAAACCCGACTTCGGCTCAGGGCGTGATCACTCAGTTCATGAGTTCGAGCCCCACATCAGGCACCACACCGGCAGAGCAGAACCTGCTTGGGATTCTCTCTCTCTCTCTCTCTCTCTCTCTCTCTCTCTCAAAATAAAGAAATAAAAACTTAAAAGTACTTAGCACACCTTCCATCATGTTCCCTTTGTATCCGGTGTCTCAGTCCCCAACGGAATGCTACCACCTTCAGGGCAGGAGCAGGAGGTGTCTCACACACCGTCTCCTGCAGTAGGGAGCACACTGCCTTGCCCTTAACAGGCGTTCAATACATTTTTAGAACAGAATTAGAAAATATAACTTTACCTTTTAAATACACTTTGTAGTTTGAAACCTTAGATTCACAGTAAACTTGCAAAGACGGTACAGAATGTCCCCACACACCCCTCAGTCTCACTTTCTAGCATTACCACCTCATGTTACTGTGGTACATTTGTCAAAACTAACAAACCTACATCACCAAACCCAGACACTATTCGGGTCTCACCTGTTTTCTCCATTAAGGTCCTTGTTTCAGGATCCAATCTAGGATACAGAACACTTATCAGCGTATCTCCTCACTGTCCTCTGGTGTGGGACAGTTTCTTAGTCTTTGTTTTCCATCACCTCTAGAGTTTCGGTTACTCGTCAGGCATTCTGTAGCAGGTGCTTCTGACTGGGCTCGAGTTTACAGAAAGAATGTCACCGAAGTGAGGTGCCCTTACCATCACAACAGGGGATACACGAAGTCCATGTGACATCCACTAGTGATGTTTACCTTGACCATGTGGTTAATGCAGGGAGTGTCTGCTTCTCCACTGTATAGTTATTAGTGGAAGAGATTTACTTTTTCACAAGATCTATTCTTTCTTTCCTAACTCCTCTGAAACAGATCACTTGTACTAGATACAGTATTTTAAAATAATTATTTCCAGGGCACCTGGGTGGCTCAGTTGGTTAAACAACTGGTTTCGGCTCAGGTCATCATCTCACAGTTCACGGGATCGAGCCCCAGGTTGGGCTCTGTGCTGACAGCATGGAGCCTGCTTGAGATTCTCCCCCTCTCTCAAATAAACAAACCTATAAATAAATAAATATTCCTGAAGAGTTTAAGAATAAAATCTGACTTCTCTATATTTTAAAATAACCTCTGAATTTATTCAACCCAAGTTCTGAAAGTTACTGTAAGTTATTATCTACCCTGAAGCATTGTCTGCAGCTAAAAGCATTTTCACCCTCCGAACTGACTACTACTGCTCTGTCCCAGTTCTTTAAAGAATACACAAACACGTAAGTAACATAACACAGAAATCTCCAAAGCGTCTCACATCCTCCCACTAACAAATGACAAAAACTACCAGGCTTCAGAAAGCTCATCCTATAAACTTAAAAAATAAATTTAAAAACATATGGGTATATTATAGACAAGCAAGACAAATTATACCGAGGAGACAGCGCTAACAGAATCTAATCAAATATGCAGACAGCCTACCTGGTTAGCACTAATTATTTACCTCCCGAATATCTGACCTGTTAGACATTTAAGTACGTGGTTTTCCCCCAACCAATACAGAGTAGCTGCTAAACTGTGCTGTCCTCAAAACTTGGGAAAGATCATGGAACTTCCTATAACTATCTGTATCTAATGCTTCTGAAGGGATCAAAACTAGATAAATCTTCGTATTGACATTCTCTCCAATTTTTCCATGAAAAATAATTCTCAGGTTCACAATTCTGTGTCTCTGTACACCTCTGGTATTAGTATTTTAGCTATTTCATTAGTATTACTAATTGGTATTTAGTATGTAGTTTATATAAATATGTATAGAGAGAGTATCTGTGTAGTACATAGTACTAGTATCTTATCAAACGTAACCTACTTTATCAGAAACCATCAACACAGACAATGTCCTCTACCACAGGAAAGAACGTCAGCAGAGCCGAGTCGCACACTTAGGCAGACTCTGGTAAGTACTGAAGTCAAGTAAAAACCAAGTGCCATAACATGGGTGGGGGAACCACAAATTAAAACCCGTAAAATTTAGGAGGCCTCTTGGGCTTCACGGAATCCACAAAACCTCAACAGACAACAGGAAGGAAAGAGATTCCAGGCTGAGGGAGGGAACCAAGACTCTGCAGAGGAGCTCGGCGGCTGGACACCCGACCAGGACGGCAGGGCGGCTCGCCGCCCGGCAGCAGGTGACGAAGCAGAGAGCGCGGGCACGACTCAAAATGGCGGCTTAGCCAGAGCGTGGGGGTGGGAAAACGCAGCGGGAGGTCGTTGAGGGCTCGCAACCAGGAGTCGCGCTTAGTGGGCTTGAAGGCCGTAAATGACAGCAGCAGGCAAGAGTGAATCAGAAGAGAAATGGCCAAAGCAGGCACATCTATTGGGGGGCACTGCAGGAGAAAGGTAACGGGAGCCTGAACATGGGCAGTAAATTAAGACCGATTTGGGGCACCCGGTGGCTCAGTCAGTAGAGCCTGCAATTCTTGATTTTGGGGTCCCAAGTTCAGGCCAATGTAGGGTGTAGAAAGTACTTAAATATATATATACATATTATGTGTCTATTTTATATGCATACATTGTTTTAAAGACCAATTTGCGAGATGCTGCAGAAGTAAAATCACGGAGAAACGACTGAAGAGACAAGATGGTGAACAGGAAACTCTGAGCCTGAGCAATGGGGAATAGGCTTATTTCCAATTTATTTTTTTTAATGTTTTTATTTATGTTTGATACAGAGAGAGAGAGAGAGAGAGAGAGAGAGCATGAGAGGGGGAGGGGCAGAGAGAGAAGGAGACACAGAACTGGAAGCAGGCTCCAGGCTCTGAGCTAGCTGTCAGCACAGAGCCCGACGCGGGGCTCGAACCCACGAACGTGAGATCTGACCTGAGCCGAAGTCGGAGGCTTAACCGACTGAGCCCCCCAGGCGCCCCCCAACTTATTCTTACAGTAATAAATGTATAATAATATTTTATATTAATAAAAGCTGACACTTTCTTAAAAGGCTTCCTGTCAGGCACTTTACATATTTTATTATTTAGTTGGTTCTCATTCACAATCCTGCAAGATGGACTGAATGATTATCCCCATTCTACAGATGAAAGACCCACGGCTGAGAGACCAAAGCCCAGGCCCAATCCCAGCAGCCCCCGCTTCTCCCCACCACGCGAGAGCAATGCGAGGCCACAGCAGCGGCAGCCGGTCCGCTTTGCGCCCCTCGCCAGCCGCCCGGGGGGAGGCAGGGAAGCAGGCGGTGACTGGTGGGCACAGGACTGCGGACACAAGGGCAACCGGACCGGCCGGCCTGCGCCTGCCTTCGCACACGACAATCCAACGGGAATGATGGCGTTTGGAAAAGGCACGGAGCATCTCCCTTCAGGAGCGCGGGGACGGAGGGATGGAGTCAGAACAGGAGTGGCCAACTTCTCTTTTAAAAAGCAGAACAAATCCATGTGAAAGGCTGTCCTAAAACAACGGGCAATCCGTGTCCCACGTGAGCCGCCTTTCTAAGAAAAAAGTACTAATTTTCCACTTGTTCTCACATAAGGCAGAAATTAATGCCATCTCTTTGGACCCGGTCTTTGTTTCTCAGTATCTTTTATACAGACTTGACAAAAATGCATTTAGTATCGTAGCACATCTCCATACATTCTAAAATTGTAGGGGTTCTACCACCCATTCAGTGGTGTCGATCATACTTCCCAACAGGAAAATGCACACGGAACTTGTCTACTGGAGCCGCCATACAAAAGTAAACCATACTTACTGTGTTCACTGAATTTCATAAAGTAAAATACATATGATAAAATGCCAACATTGTCAAAGTGCAAAGGTATGTTCACAAATGAAGAAAAATCAAGAAAAAACATCACAAATGTGTCTTGAGCAGAATGTAAGATATTTGAAAGCTGGAATCTTAAACCTATCATGATGGAATTGGTAAAAAATCTCCAGAATGCAGCAACTCAAATCTAATGCAATTAGACACAAAAATATAGAAGGTATTTTAATAGAATACAATGAAATCTATTCCAATAACCATTACTAATTTATTCATTTCATAAATACTGAATGCCTACTATACGGTGAACACTGTTCTTAAACTCGTTAAGTTTAGGGGAAATGGACTGTTTCATTTCAAACCCTGAGTAAACCACAACCCCTAAACAGAGGAGGCTTCAAAAACCCCTCCCCAGCCCTCACCCACAGACACAGTTATGCAAGCATGCGTGCACAGGCCCGCACATTAGACCGTAACCGTACTACAGAAGAACTGTTGCTGAATATTCCCCACAAAAGCTAATTATTTTTGCAAACTGTCACAAATACAGAAAGAGAGTAACTCATTTTGATTACTTCTACAGTCAAAGACCATGAGGAAAAAATTCTATGCTAGTTCCACTTACTAATATAGAAGAAAAAACTGTAAAGGATTGTGAAATAGAATCCAGTGAAGTATTTAGACATCGTTACAAACTACAGTTGATCCGAGCAATGCAAGGACAGTTTAACTTCACCAATCTATTACCATAATTCACTGTAACAACTGCATACAGAAAAAACAAATACAAGAAAGTCCACTTTATAGAGCCATCTTTGGTGTGTGTGAGAGAGCAAGCAAGCATGAGTGTGGGAGGGGAGAGGGAGGAAGCGTGGGGGGTGCGGAGAGAAGGAGGGAGACGGAGAGAGAATCTTAAGCAGGCTCCATGCCCAGCGTGGAACCGGACACCGGGCTTGGTCTCATGGCCGAGAGATCATGACCTGAACCAAAATCAAGAGCCAGACGCCCAACCACTTGAGCCACCCAGGTGCCCCTGAGGAGCCATCTTTTATCTCTGTCACAGTCCAGTCCCCACGTCAGTCCCTGCCACCGTCCTCTCACGTAGATGACGGAATCTGGCTCCTGACTGAGCATCCTGCACTCTGGCAATGAGCTTAGCAATGAGCTCACGAGGACCAAGGGCTCCTCCTTCCCTCTGACAGGAAGGGTTTCCCCCCATCATCTTCCCAAGGGCCCCCACGGTCTCTAGGTTCTAGGCAGCTGGTTCCCAGCAGCTCCTGGCAACAGGTGGTTCCCGTACCCCCACTTTTCACCTTACCCATCACACTGAACCCCATCAAGAGGGCCCAGGGGTAGGTGGGGAGACAGGGTCTCTTTCCTGGAGCTCAGTCTCGCGCCCCAACCTCCGCACTCCTCTCCACGGGACACCGAGAGATCAGGGGGTCTGTGAACCTGTCACCCTTCCACCCATGAATCCAGCCTGACATTCACCTGAAGGTCTACCGAGAGCTGAGTTTTCAAAACTACTTAACTGACTTCAGTAGACTTGGAATTATGATAATTCTTCTGAAAAACATTATGGTAAACTATACATGACATAAAATTTATTATTATAACCATTTTAAAGTCTGTAATTCAATGGATATGACACTGAATACTTTTCTCCTTCCCATAACTTTTTGAGGACTGTGTATCTAATTTTTTTTTAAGAAAGCAAATACTTAGATCTGCTTCTGTGAAAGGGCATTATTTTAAGAGTTTTCTAAGTATGGACTTATTTATTATAATACAACAACCCTATGAGAGCTCCTTTAAGTGAGACGCCTTGGGCAGAGAGCAGGGCCGTGTCTCAGGCCATTACTCACGGTCATGGCCGAGGACTCCTATCTGGGCAACTCAGCCACACATACCGTCAGCCCCCATAACACCGAATTCTACGGCGCTGCAAATCACCCCTCAACACACCGTGTTTCCTGACATGTAAGTGCGCCACTGAGTGGAAATGACCAGAAGCTGTGCTATGAAGCAGGGCCGTAATAATCATTCAGGATCTGCAAGATTTAATCTACAAAATCTTGATCCAGTGATTAAAAAGTAAAATAGGTAACATTTACTCATACACAGGAGAATTTAACTCCTATTAACACAACAACAATGAAGATTCTCTTTCCTTTTCAGTCACGCTCTTTGAAATCACAACAGGCGACTCGAAGAAAATGATCGCTATTATCTGGTTTGACTTCACCAAACAGTCAACGATTCTAAATGAAATTGCTTAGGTGAAGAAGCTCTAAGACTAAGAACGAAAACAAGTTACGAAATACGAACTCTAAGTACTTACCCTTGGATTTCACTGTCTAGGTAGGTTTTATTAGACACTGAAGCCGGGTGAGTGTTTTGCATGTAAAAGGAGGAGGGGGAGGGTTTAAACAAAGAGAGGACAGAAAAATGCTAACGAAGGCTTCTTATTCCACTTTTTTGGCAAATTTAAAACACAGGATTTAAGCTTTCTGAAAAACAAAAGACACGTATTTCAACACACAGTAAGTAAAAGCAGAAGAGTACACTGCCAGGACGAACGGTCACAATGCATTTTCACGCGACTCAGGGGTCCCTGGCCAGCGCTGGCTCCTTGCGCGCGGCGGCCGGCAGAACAGGCCTTCTTAGCCTTGCGCCTGCTCTTTAAGACGTTCTCATTTGAATGCAGTTGTACGCTTTGCCAGCATTACGCTTCGAGAGCAAGTCTGGGCTGGCACTAGGAGAGCACAGTGACTAGAAAAAGGCCTTTTACACATTCTAGTTGACATTCACTGCCTGCTTCTCTATAACGTTCTGGTTTTAGAAAAGTCATGACAGATTCTCTGAGGGAAGGCGAGGGAGGAGCTCTTCACAGTCCCTCGATTTGCATACTCAGGCTTATTTCCACTTAGAAGTACTGTGAGCCAGCTTCTCTTGTTCTGTGAAGACATGATCCTGTGATAAATGGCACTACTGAGTATTTCTGTGTTCAAATGACCTGCCTATTAAAGAATGTTTTAACTCCTCTGAATCTATGCGGTTTACTACTTCCTAAGATACTTGAGGTGGGGACTCCAAGGACTCCTCTCTACAGCAGGAAATGGAATACACAGTCCCCGCTGCTTTACATCCAAACAAAGAAAACCAAAGTCATCAGTAATGCACATTTGAAGAGAAGTTTAAAAAAAAAAAAAAAAAAAAACGGCTCTGGCAGTTAACTAGCTACACATACACTCCGGTGACTTATTCTAACTGTTGATAATACAAAAATCTCTATCCGGATCCGCTGCCCACTGTTCAGTCAGGTTATTTGTATTTTGGGTATTGAGTTGTGGGAACTCCTCATCTATTTTGATCAGCCCCATATTGGATATATCATTCGCAGATACCCTTTCCCACTCAGTGGGTCGCCTTTCTGTCTTGTTGATGGTTTCCTTCACTGTGCAAAAGCTCTTTAATTTGACGTCTTCTCAAGTGTTTATTTTTGCTTTTGTTCCTCGTGCCTCAGGAAACTGATCCCGAGGCTGATGATGTCCAGGAGTTTACTGCCTAGATTGTCTCTTAGGAGTTTTATGATTCTAAATTTTAATCCAAATCCTTTCTCACTTCTTTCGATAAATTCCTAAAAAGTGAAAGTGCTGAGCAAACCGTTAAATCTTTCTATACAGTCCAGCCCTCAGAAAGGCTGAACCAATCTCATTCTTACCCCAACCAGGTAGGGGTGCACTCAATTTCCTGCACCCTCCTTCAAAACACTAATGATAAGCCAATTTGCCACTTTTTGGCAATTGTTTTATGCCAAAAAAAATTATTTTAGGACTAACAAACTAGATTATTCTTTTAATATTCATATTTGCCCTTTTATTTTTCTTCTTTTGTGAACTAGTCGTTTCATTTGTCAATTTTCTTTTAAGGTCTAATGATTTTTTTTTTTTTAAGTTTATTTGAGAGAGCGAGAACACGCGTGTGTGCTGCACAAACAAGGGAGGAGCAGAAGGAGAGGGAGAGAGAATCACAGGAAGGCTCCTTGCTGTCAGCACAGAGCCTGACACAGGGCTCGATCTCAGTGACCATGAGATCATGATTTGAGCCAAAATCAAGAGTCAGACACTTACCCAACTGAGCCACCCACGTGACCCTGTCAACCTTCTATTCAGAAAGGGTTTTTTGGTGTGTGTTTTTAAATTTTTCTTTGTTGGCTACTGCAATCTATTCTCTCTCTTCTTTCTTTCTCAGTCTCCACTGCCAACTCCTCTCTCCCTAGATGATTCTGTCCACACTCATGGCTTTAAATATTATTCTGAAAGCCACTAGTAAATTTCTAACTGTATTCCACGCCTCTCCTCTGAATCCCAATGTCCAATATAGCTAATTGCCTGGCTGACTTATCGCCTTAGATGGCTCATAAAAATACCTCACACGCAAACAAGTCCAAACGAGCCCCTCACTCTCCCTACTCCCGGTTTAGTTCTCCCCACGTCTAGACTCTGAACTCCCCAGTTTAGTAAATGCTGCCGCCGCTGGCAGAGTCAAGAACAGAAATGTGTAGGCCATTCTTGATTCTTCTCTTGTCATATCTTTTCTAGCTCTCCTCTTATCCAATTCACTAGCAATTCTCTTTGATTCTAGCTCCAACCAATCTCCTGTCCACCTTTCTCCCCAGACCAGGCTGTCTCACCTCCCGTCCGGCCGACAGCGACAATCTCACAACGTGTGCTTCGACCCGCGTCACTGCCACCCCGCCGGCCCGATCTGTTTCCCACATGGCGGCCTGCCTCATCACCGTCAGGTAACAGACCCGCCCCCTCTCCTGTCCTCCGGCTCCCGCCGCACCATCCATCCCATTTCTCAAACCAGAAACCCAGCCCATCATTCCCAAGTCATGTGATGCCAGCCCGAAAACTCATCAAGTACTAACCGCTTCTTGCCATCACCCTCTCTCCAGGACTGAAAAGGGGGTGCTGCCCCTTTCCCAATGATGAGAAATGCATCCCTAAGCTGAGTGGGAATTTTTTCTCACTGAGCCCCAACTCTTCAACACAAAGATCTAAGCTGCCATTATCTATCTACCAGTAAGATTTGGCACACTAACTTTATAGCTAAAAAGGCAGGACAGTTACAACACAGTTTAGTCTTACTTCCAAAGTATAGACAATAAAACAGTAATGTTTTAAAATTAGTTGCATCTCATAATCCCATTCAGCTCTGCTGTAACATCCTGTGCAAGAAGGAAAACAGGTGCAAAAACCAGGGTTATAGATCAAAGACAAGAAAGCAGCTTACAGTTTTTGCTTAAATCGTTTTTTATGAAGTCTAAGAAAAATAAGGGCAAATTTCTCTTTAGAGAAGTTACTTCGTCCAATATGCTCTCTAAAACAAAGACAGGAAGCAACTGTATTAAATATTGATAGATACACTTACGCCGAGCGTACTGAAGGGATCAGCTCTTTAACTTCCAGTCCAGGAACAAACTCCGTTGGGCACAGCTTCAGGGGAGTAAGTGTGCTCCCCAAGCCACAGGCTCACCTTGGGGGACACCTGGCCCTCGCTGGACAAACTGCAGCATCTGCCTTTTTGGAGCTGACCGGTTCAGGGATAATCCGCTGATCGCTAGCCAGCCAGATCAAAACTGGAACTGAAAGTCTGACGTTCTGCTACGGTGGAGACCCTCACGATGTAATCCTGGACGTAGCAGAGGCCAGATTTCCCGGCCGTTTGGACGTGAATCTGCATCGAGAGAATGCAGACAGAGTCCCAGCACATTTTCAACCCTGGTTTCACTTACTCCTGAGGCTTACTTGCATTCTTGCCCTTACTGCAACTTAACATATTCACTTTTTCTAGAATTTTACAAGCCCACAAATTACTCTCTCTCTGAAGAAAAACCAGGAATGAACCATAAAAGGCTTGTAACTTCTTTTCATGATAAAAAACACTAAACAAGAAATAGAAGGAAACTTTCACAACCTGATAAAGGACATTTCTGAAAACCCCACAGCTACCATTATTCTCAATAGTAAAAGACTGAAAGGTTCCCTCCTAATAACAGGAACAAGACAAGGATGCCCGCTCTTACCACTTCAACATAAATTCTATCCAATATATGAGGTTCTAGCCAACACAAGGAGGCAAGAAAAAGAAATAGAAGGTGTCCATAAACAAGAAGTAGTATAATTTTCTCTATCTGCACATGACATGACCTTGTTTGTAGAAAATCCTAAGGAATCCACTAAACAACTACTAGAATCAATAAATGAGACCTGCAGAGTTGCAGGATATAAAATCAATGCACAAAAATCAATTGGGCTCTATAAACCAGCAATAAAGTATCCAAAAGTGAAATCAGATGAGCAATTCCATTTATAGTAGCATCAGAAAGAATAAAATACTTAGGAACAAATTAATCCGAGGTGAAAAACTTATACACTGGCAACTGCAAAACAATGTTCAAAGACTTAAAAAAAAAAAACCCTAAATAAATGGGAAGACATCCCATGTTCATAGACTGGAAGACTTAGTATTGCTAAGATAATAAAACTTCCCAAATTGATCTACCAGTCCAATGCAATTCCTATCAAAATTACAGCTACTCTTTTTGTAGACACTGATGAGCTGATCCTCAAACCCATAAAGAATCTCAAGGCACCTCAAATAACCAAAACAATCTTGAAAAAGAAGAACAAACAACAAAGCACACTTCCTGATTTCAAAGCTTTACTACAAAGCTACAGTAGTCAAGATGGCGCGGGCGCTGGCATAAGGAAAGATATATGCCCAATGGAAAGAAGAAAAGAATCCAGAGATAAACCTCTGTACATATGGTAAGTTGACTTTCGACAAGCGCATCAAGCCAAGTCAACGGGAAAGAGTGTTCCTGTCTTTTAATTTTTTTTTTTTTTAACATTTATTTACTTTTGAGAAACAGAGAGAGACAGAGAACCAGCAGGAGAGGGGCAGACACAGAATTCAAAGCAGGCTCCAGGCTCTGAGCTGTCAGCACAGAGCCCCACATGGGGGTCGAACCCACAAACCGTGAGATCAGACCTGAGCCGAAGTCAGATGCTCAAACTGACTAAGTAACCCAAGTGCCCCGGAGAGAGTGTTCTTTTCAATAAACAGTGTTGGCACTAAAGGCTACCCACGTGGAAAGAATAAAGTTGGACCCTTACCTTTAGAGCATATACAAAAGTTAACTCAAAAAAATCATAGGCAGGGGCGCCTGGGTGGCTCAGTCGGTTAAGCGTCTGACTTCGGCTCAGGTCATGATCTCACAGTTTGTGGGCTCAAGCCCCGCATTGGGCTCTGTGCTGACAGCAAGGAGCCTAGAGCCTGCTTCACATTCTGTCTCTGTCTCTCTGCCTTTGCCCCCCCCCCCCGCAAAATAAACAAACATTTAAAGAAGAAGAAGAGGAAGAAGAAGAATCACAGGCATCATCTTCATGACATTGTATTAGGCAATGGTTTCTTAGCCATGACATCAAAAGCACAAGTAACCAGAGAAAAAATAGTAGACATTATCAAAATTCAACTCATTTGTACTTCAACCGATACTAAGAAATAACCCACAGAATGGAAAAAAATTTTTGTAAATCACATATATAAGGGTCTAGTATTCAGAATACGTAAAGAACTCTTACTCAACATTATAAAGAAAAATAACCCAAAACGCGCAAAGGATTTGAACAGACATTCCTCCAAAGAAGATACACAAATGGCCAATGAACACATGAAAACACGCTCACATTATTACTCATTAGGGAAATGCAAATCCAAACCACAATGATACCTACTTCATACCTAGTAGGATGGCTATAATCAGAAACAAAAACAATAACAAGTGTTGGGGAGAAACTGAAACCCTTATATGTCGTTGGAGGAATGTAAAATGCTGCTGTGGTAAACAGTCTTGTAGTTCCCCAAAAAGTTAAAAATAGAGGGTGCCTGGGTGTCTCAGATGGTTGAGCAATCGACTCTTGAGCTCAGGTCAGGATCTCAGTCATGAGATGACCAAATTTCGCGAAGCTTCGTGGAGCAGCCCCCCCCCCCCCCCACAATCCCAGCTCGGCTTGGAGCCTGTTTAAGATCATCTCTCTCCCTCTTCCCCTCCCCCACGAGCGCACTTTCTTTCTCTCAAAAAAGTTAAACACAGAATTACCATATGACTCAGGTATTTACCCGAGAGAACTGAAAACACGCAGCCACACAACAACTGGCACACAGACGAGCACAGCAGCATTATTCGGTACAGTCAAGTGGAAACAGCGAAGGTGTCTGTCTGTAATCAGAATGCGGTACATCCACGCACTCAGATATTACTTAGCCATTAAAAAGGAACGGAGTACGGACTCACACTGTAACATGAAGGAGTTGTGAAAACATGTGCTATGAAAGCCAAGCAAAAAAGGCGCCCTATGTTCTAGGACTCCGCCTGTGTGACACATCTCCAACAGGCAAATCTTCCGAGAGAGAAAGGACGGTGACTGTCAGGCTCGGGGTGCGGAGCAGGAGTGGGGGATGGAGAGCGACTAATGAGTATGGGGGTTCCAGCTGAGGGGACAGAAACGTTCTGAAATTAGAGAGTGGGGACGTTACACAATTTTGTGAACATACTAAAAAACCACTGAATTACCTTCTTTAATAGGGTGAATTTTATATCAGGCTCTGCACGTTGAGGGATCAAAGCCTGGCAGTGCAGAGCCTGCTTGACATTCTCTCTCCTTCATGCGTTCACTATCAAAATAGATAAACTTTAAAAAATAAAAAAAAAGCTCAGTTGGTTAAGCGGCCAACTTGAGCTCAGATCATGATCTCACGGTTCGTGGGTTCAAGCCCCAAGTCAGGTTCGGTGCCGACAGCTCGGAACCGGGAGCTGCTTCAGATTCTGTGTCTCCCTCTCGCTCTGCCTTCCCTGCTCATGCTCTTGTCCCCCTCTCTCCCTCCCCAAAAGAAACAAACATTAAAAAAGATGATCCAACACACCTACGGTGAACCCTCACATCCAGAAAGACATCCCAAAGACAGTACATGCTTCTGGCGCGGCGCGCTGTCGTTGCCGGAGGCCCACCCAGTTCCCCTCTGTGGAGTCACACACAATGAAGAGACTGGAGACAACGTGCGATCTCTGATCATTAAGAAAAGGGAAACTTAAAAGGACAGTTTTGATGCGCAAACCAGCTCGTCATGATGACAGCTGACTGTTTCATTCCAACGACTCCCACGCTCACCACCCTCCCCGGGTGCGGGACGGGCTGCCCCGCCAGCTGCAGCCTCCACAGCCACAGCGGCTGCCTTACGTGTTGAGCCATCGCGGTGTACGCTGTTTAAACAAAAATAGGAAAAAGTAAAAACCTCATGGCCTGTGGGTTAAAAGAAAAAATTGCAAAAGAACTTGAGAACAATAGGAGGCCATTCAGTTAGGACAGATGGGTCTACATACTTCATTAGGATCTGGCAGCATCACTAATTCTCAGCCTCGTACAATAAGCTATGTTTACAGTAAAGAAAATAAGATGATTAAAATCAGAGCCAATACACTTATCACTTTCATTGTGTCAATCACGGCACTAAGTTCTCAACCCGTAGTAACTCCAACAACGCTACAAAGAAAGTACTACGATGATCTCATTTTACTGATTAAGAATCTTACTGAGGGATTAAAGAGCTAAGTGGCAAAGGTAAGATTGAAACACAGGCTTCAGAGTCCGTCACCTAACTAGTACACCACGCTGCCTCTCAGAGATGAACAAGTCATTGTTGAAAAAAAAAACAAAAAGGAAGAAAAAGGTAAATATTCAGTATGCTCTAAGACTGGAAAATCTGTAATTTTTATTTAACTGTAACAGTGCTCTTTAAATAAAGTCTTAAAGATCACGGCAGCCTTTGTACGGCCTGTGGAGGACCATCTCGAAGAGGACAGTTGCCACCTGACTCCCACCTGCGCCCCCGCTCACTTCCCTTCAACACACGGAGCCTCCGTTCCCTGCCTCTGTGTGAAAGGCCTTGTCTTCATTTCTCTGACAGGAAAATTTCTACTTGCCCTTCTAAAACCTGGCTCAAATAACACTTCTGTGCCAAATTCTCTGATCCTGCCGGGCCAGACCGCTCACACAGCACTCCGTCCTTCTCTCTACTAAGGAATCTACCCCAGTGCATCGTGACCGAGAGCTTCACTGCCCTTCCACCTCCTGCAGCTAGAACCTCGTTCGCTGGAGATGTTCAAATTAAACTTTGAAGCTCTGGTACCTAATAAAGTAAAATTAGTCTTTAAAAAACTGAGCAATACAAAATCACCAGTTAGCTAAGGTCCACATAGGATTTTATTTTAACAAAAGTCATAAAATTTAAATATTTAAAAGGAATGAAGTTCACTTTCATATAAACTAGAAGTTACAAAGGTTCCTACAGATTGAATTCAATCACCAGAAATCTTTTTATCAAGAAAAGACTGATACTCTGGACCAAACCTGAGCAATGTGTCATAGTAAAAGGTAATGAATAATTCTATGGGTAAAATTTTAAGCGAGAGAGATGACGGTTCCCAGAACCTAAGCCAACGGTCCAAGGAGTGGCAGCTCGGCTACAAGGATACCATTTACTAAGTTACTCTGGAGCCCTGTGGGCTAACTTAACCCCGTCTTTCCCGGTTCACGCCACTCCTTGAGAGAAACTGACTACCTGAAAAGTCCTAGGAGAATCTACATATTATTACTTGTTTTAGAGGATTTAATATTTCCAGCAGGACCAAGCCAAATACAACCATACCTACCATCAACCCATTTCTCTCCCAGCACATAACTTATCACCAGCAACATATACATAACTATGTGCATGGATGCATATACATAATATGGTATGTAATAAGTATAAAAGAATGCACAGGGGTCTCTCAAATATGAGGGTAACTCAATAGGAAAAGTTACCTATAAAAGAAATATATCAGTTTTATTTAAAAAAAAAGTTAGCTAACGAATGATTTCTCACTTATTCTCATATTTATGTCTTCCCTAATATGCTACAGCTCTGGCAAAACACACCCTCTATTATTTACTTCCAACTTCAGCTGAACCTCAACCTTCTTTCCAACGCTCACCTATCCACAAACTTTCATGATCTTCGGTCTCCAACTCATCTTCATGGCTATCAGTCACTGTTCGGAGGTAAACAAATCTACTGAAGGCAGGGATGGTTCAATATCCTCCAGGACAAACTTTTATATGAAATACACCTTTAGGGGCACCTGGGTGGCTCAGCTGGTTAAGCGTCCAACTTCGGCTCAGGTCATGATCTCACGGTTTTTGAGTTTGAGCCCCACATTGGGCTCTGTGCTCAGAGTCTGGAGCCTGCTTTGGATTATGTGTCTCCCTCTCTCTCTCTCTCTGCCCCTTCCTTGCTCACATTGTCTCTCTCTCTCAAAAATAAACATTAAAATAATAATAATAAAAATAAAACACACCTTTAAATCAAATGCCAACTTTGCATTCTTGTTGACATAAATATTAAAACCAATTCAACTACTTCTATGTATTACCCATTCAGGCAGTCACAGACCTGAATAAATATTTGTGTAGTATTTGCCATTACCTAGGCTGAGAATTCTCCTCATACATTCTTTCTTTCCCCTCCTTGAAGAGGCTTATGGTCTGCTTAGTTTTCTTCATCAAATTCTCCATGAACACCCTAAAATACTCATTTTCTCCAAGTGTCTCCATCTTCCCCTCATATCTTGACAAGACAGAGCGCAGATGCTGGTAGGTATCTGGCAGCAGGTCTAAGATATAAGGTGGGCTATTCTTTAGCGCCAGCTTTGGGTTCTGACACAGCCGCACCACCTGCAACAAACGGAAAAGAAGGGCTATTACTGGGAGGTGTTGAGGACAATTTCCTTTTTCAAGTTAAAAAAAAAAAGTTACAAAATGTGTTCGATTGAAATATTTAAAAAAAAATGCACAAGACCATAAGAAATGATCCATAATACCCCTGCCCACGGGCAATTATTTTCCATTTTTAGTGGTTCTCCTAGAAGGGTGGGTTCTTAAAACCATACAAGAGACTAACGGTTCAGAAACTACACAGCAGACCAGGGGCACCTGGCGGCTCCGTCGGCTGATCACGACTTCTGCTCAGGTCATGGTCTTGTGCTTCATGATCCGAGCCCCGAGCTGGGGTCTGTGCTGACAGCTCAGAGCCTGGAGCCTGTTTTGGATTCTGTGTCTCCCTCTCTCTCTGCCTCTCCCCGTCGAGTGCTCGGTGTCTACGTCTGTCTGTCTCTCTCTCTCTCTCCCGCCCCCTCAAAATTTAAAAAAAAAAAAAAAAAGGACGTTACAAAGCAGACTAAACATTGCATTGCAGGGGGGAAGGAGACATCACAACAATGCCTTAAAAGTGCTAGATGCAAGTTCGTTTTAATGCACAACTCACCCCACAAGAGAATAAAGAAAACTCTCAAGGGTAGAAATAAAACACATGGCTAGGCCAGAGTTTAACCACCACTAGGGTGAGGGAGCAGAGGGGCCCTGCCCCAGGAAAGCACGGAGCTGAACAGACACACCACTCCTTGCCATATCAATGACCTCCAGAATTTGCCTGGTAATTCTTTTTCCCATTACTCTACTTTCAAATTTCCTGAGTCCTGATGTTTTATGTAAGTTTCTTTTAGAGAACAGGTAGCTATGTTTTGAAACTCATTGTAACACTCTTATTGTAACACTCTTTGTTTTTTAACTAGTGAGTTTAGTACATTTTACATTTGTTATAATGACTGATAAATTTGTATGTATTCCTGCCATCTTATTTTGTACCTGTCATTTACATGGATTTTTCTGTGTCTGGGAAAGACAAATAAAATAGTGGAACAGAAAAGCCTAGCAACAGACCCACACATATGCAGACCCTGCACTTATCACAAAGGAGTGGTCTTTTCCAAAACTAGTAATGGAACAACTGGGTACCCACACAGAAAAACAATAAAATCAAAGCAATCCTGACCTTACACTATAATAAATAAAAAAGCAAAACCACAAAAACAAAAACACCAAAGAGCGATGTGGGTTATGGACCTAAACGTGAAAGGCAGATTTATAAAGTTGAAAAGATAGAAGAAAATTATCTTCATTACTTCAGGAGAGAGACCTTTCTTAAACAGGATAAAAAGCATTAACCACATACATACAAAGGCTAATTAAATTCTACTTTATAAAAACTTGTTCAGGGGCGCCTGGGTGGCTCAGTCGGTTAAGCGTCTGACTTCGGCTCAGGTCATGATCTCACAATTCGTGGGTTCGAGCCCCACCTCAGGCTCTGTGCTGAACGTTTGCTCAGAGCCTGGGGCCTGCTTCGGATTCTGTGTCTCCTTGTCTCTGCCCCTCCCCGCTCTAGGTCTCTCTCTCTCTCTCTCTCAAAAAAAAATAAATGTAAAGAAGTTAAAAAAAAAAAAAAACTTGTTTCTCAAGATACACTAACAAAGAGTAAAAACACTTGAGGAGAATCAAAGAATATATTTGAAATACATATACATATGTGTAAACGTACATATATCCAAAATACAGAGGCGCGCCCCAGAGAGACTGCACGTTCTACTCCAGACCACAATAGAGCACCTACCTCAACAAAACAAGTCAAATGAGTATTCTGGCTTCCCAGTACATATAAAAGTTATGCTTCTAAACTATACTACATAGTCTATTGAGAATATAAGAGTACTACATCTTAAAAAATGTATATACCTTTATTTAAAAATACTTTATTGCTACAAAATGCCAACCACCATCTAAGTTTTTAGTGAGTTGTAACCTTTCTGATGGTGGAGGGCCCTGACTCAACGCTGACGGCTGACTGACCAGGGCGGCGGCTGCAGCCACTTCTTGAAAGAAGACCACGGCGAGGTCTGCTGCCTCGACAGGCCCTCCTTCCACGGAGGCGCTCTCTGCACCAGGAGACGCTCTCTGACAGCATTACACCCACAGCGGAAATTCTTCCCAAGTCTGTCGTCCTCTCAAAGCCGTCCACTGCTCTAGCAATTAAGTTTACGTCACATTCTAAACCCTTTGCTGTCGTTTCCACAGTCTTCACGGTATCTTCCCCAGGAGATTCCATCTCAAGAAACCACTTTCTCTGCTCCTCTGCAAGATGTGCCTCCTCATCAGTTTGAGTCTGATCCTGAGATGACAGCCAGGCAGTTCCGTCTTCGGGCTCTGCTTCTGATTCCGGTTATTCCTATCGCATCTGCAGCTACTTCCTGCTCTGAAGTCTTGAGCCCCTCAAAGTCTACACAAGGGTTACAATCCACTTCTAGATTCCTGCTAGTGTTGCTATTTTGACTTTTCACATGAATCATGAATGTTCTTAGCATCATCTAGAACGGTACATCCTTCCCAGGGCTGCCGACGGACTCTGCTCAGATCCATAAAGGAATCATTATCTATGGCAGCACGGCCTTATGAAATGTATTTCTTACTGAGACTTGAAAATCCTTGATTCACGGGCTGCAGAATGGATGTGGTGTTAGCAGGCATGAAAACATTAACCTCGTGCATCTCCATCAAACCCCCAGAAGACCAGGTGCACTGTCGATGAGCAGTAACATTTTGAAATGATTTTTTAAAATATTTACTTATTTTTGAGAGCAAAAACCCAAGTCGGGGGAGGGACAGAGAGAAAGGGAGACACAGAACCTGAAGCAGGCTCCAGGCTCTGAGCTGTTAGCTGTTAGATGTGGGACTTGAACTCACTGTGAGATCATGATCTGAGCCAAAGTTGGGTGCTTACCCGACCCAGGTGCCCTGAAATAATTTTTTTCCCTCTGAGCAGGCCTCCACAGCAGGCTTCAAGCGTGCAGTAACCGTGTTGTGAACAGTTGTGCTACCGTCCAGGCTTTGTCGCTCCATTTACAGAGCACAAGCAGAGTGGATTTAGCATAACTCTTAAGGGCCCTGGGGTTTTGGAGCGGTACAACAGTCGGTCCGTCCTGTGAAGATTCGAAGCCAGGCACGGATTTCTCTCTACCAATTAAAGTCCTAGACGGTATCTTCATCCGACAGAAGGCTCTTTCATCTATATCGAAAACGTGTGTAACGTAGCCACCTTCACGGTCTCAGCTCGGTCCTCCGGACAGCTCGCTGCAGCTTCTACACCAGCACCTGCCGCTGCACCTGCATCTCTGTGCTGTGGAGACGCCAGCTTCCAACTCTTCTTCCGCAGCCTCCCCATCTCTCTCAAACTTCACAGAACAGAAGGGAGTCAGGGCCATGGTCTGGACTGGGTTTGACTGAAGGGTACGTTGGGGCTGGTTTGGTCCTCTGTCCAGACCACCAAAAGTTTCTCCACACCCGCAGTAAGGCTGTTTTGCTTTTATCATTTGTGTGTTCACTGGGGCAGCACGTTTAATTTCCTTCAAGAACTTTTCCTTTGCACTCAACTGGCGAAAGAGGTGTAGCTCTCAGCCTAATTCAGCTTTAGATGTGACTTCCTCACTAAGCTTAGTCATTTCTAGTTTTTTGTTTAAAGTGAGAGACATGCCACTCTTCCTTGAACACTTAAGAGGCCACGGTAGGGTCATTAAGTGACCTAATTTCAATATTGCCGTGTCTCGGGAGTTAGGCAGGCCAAACAAGAAGCAGAGAGATGAGGGACAGCTGGTCAATGGAGTCGGAACACATACAACATTATCAACTAAGTTCACGATTTTAGGAGTGCCTAGCTGGCTCAGTATAGCACACAACTTTTGATTTTAGGGTCATGAGTTCAAGCCCCACATTAGGCACAGTTTACTTAAAAAAAAAAAAAAAAAAAAAGTTCATCATTTCACATGAGCCCAAAACAATTAGAATAGTAACATCAAAGATCACTGATCACCGCAACAAACATACATGACGAAGTCTGAAATACTGGGAGAATTTACCATATGACAGAGACAAAGCGAGGAAATGTGATGGAATAATGGAGAAAGTTGTCAGAAACCTTCAATTTGTTTAAAAAAAAAAAAGGCAGTATCTGCAAAGCACAGTAAAACGTACAGACCTTTTCATCACATCCCATATGTCCTTTACCCTCTTCCATCTTCTCCATCCTTCTGCCTCTCAGGACTTCAGCCGGAATTTTCTTTTATCTTTCACTTCACTAATTTTCTTTTCAGCTTTATCTATGCTGGTAAACCCATTCACTGAGTTCCTAATAATCAGTTCTTGTGTTTTTCAGTTTCAGAATTTCTAATTCATTATTTCAAATCTCAAAGTTACCAATTCTGTCTTTAATTCTTCTAACACATTAATCACAGATTTATTAAGTTCATGATTGATAATTCAAATATCTCTGCTTGTCCTGTGGGTAGGTTTCTATTGTCAATTTTTCCTCTTGGTTTCCAGTTGCATTTCCTCTTTTCATGTGCCTATTTTTTACTGAATGTTGGACACTGTATGTATATAAAAAATTATAGAGGGGTATCTGGGTGGCTCAATCGGTTAAGTGTCCAACTCTTGATTTCAATTTCAGCTCAGGTCATGATCCCAGTTTGTGAGATCAAGCCCCACATTGGGCTTTGTGCTAACAGTGCAGAACTTGCTTGGGATTCTCTCTCTCCCTCTCTCTCTGCCCCTCCCCCACTCATGTGTACACTCGCTTTCTCCCTCTCAAATAAACATTTTTTTAAATTATAGAGACAGGGGCACCTGGGTGGCTCAGTCGGTTAAGCCTCCGACTTCAGCTCAGGTCAGATCTCACGTTTGTGGGTTCGAGCGCTGCGTCGGGCTCTGTGCTGAAAGCTAGCTCAGAGCCTGGAGCCTGCTTCTGGTTCTGTGTCTCCATCTCTCTCTGCCCCTCCCCCTCTCATGCTCTGTCTCTCTCTGTATCAAAAATAAATAAAAAACACTTAAAAAATTAAAAAAATAGTAATAATAAAAATAAATTATAGAGACAACCGAGGCGCCTGGGTGGCTCAGTCAGTTAAGCATCTGACTTTGGCTCAGGTCATGATCTCGCAGTTCGTGGGTTCAAGCCCCGCGTCCGGTGCTATATTGACAGCTCAGAGCCTGGAGCCTGTCTTCAGATTGTGTCTCCCTCTCTCTCTGGCCCTCTCCTGCTCGCACTTTCTGTCTCCCAAAAATAAATAGAAAACATTAAAAAATGTTTTAAATAAACAAATAATTAAAAATTATAGAGAAAACCTGAGGCCATGGATGACGTTATTCAGAAAGGGTTTATTTTTGCTTCCAGCAGGCAAACAGGCTGGGGACATTAGGAATCCCAGACCACTTTCATGTAATCCAGAATTGAACAGATTGAAAAACTGGGCTTTCGTCCCTATAAAGACTAGTCTACTTCTGTTTCACCCTTACTCCTACAATTTAGGCCGTGAGGGACCCAACCCAAAAACCTAGAATTTCCCAGGGCCCTCTACCGCGGCAGGCTCTAATTCCAATTTCTTGTCCTCCCTGACATCCATATTTTGAAAACTCTACTCAGCCTTTCAACTGTCACTTCCAGAACCAGCCATGACCTCATGGGCAAGGCAGCCTCAAACACCAGGCACACTTCTCAGAGCTTTCCTTATCTTCCAGGAACGGCCTCATAATTCCTTACTGTTTTCACAGCTCGGGTGGGTTCTGGTTTTGCTACTTATCAGCAATATATTTGGTTGAAACTTACCTAACGTTGTCTACCAGTGGGAGAAGCCAAGTGTGACATGTTGCTTTTTATTTCACATTTAGAAACCTCAATTTCATCCTCGTGTCAACAAAAGCTCATTATAAACTTTGTGATGTCTAGAGGATTCCATCTCATGAATATAATACACTGTAACAGATCTCACACATCCCCCCTTTAACATTTACACGTTTCACACGTACCGCTGTGATGGACCTCACTGTGCGTGTTACTCTTCTATACATCAGACTGTTTCCTCAGGACAGATGCCCCAGAAGTGGAAACAAGAGGTCCATACAGAATAACTATAAAATTCCCATCTAATAACTAATCATCAGTGACTCCGCAGATGAGTAAGGCAACAAACCTCTAAAGCTAGGCATTTGATTCTCTGTATGCCACTTCCTGAACTCTTGGAAAATAGTCCCATATAATCCTACCAAATAAACACAAGCCGCATCAACAAAAATATCTGATGTATGAATATTTTAACAGTGTCTTAGGAAGCTGCTCATCCCATTAAAGGTTTAAGCCAAAAGGGAACATAGCCAAGAAAAAAGGACTATCTCAGAAGACAGCTATATTCTAAGTGCAAGAGTTAAGAACTCGTATCAATAAAACAGTCTCCAATTTACAAGTGTTAAATTCCAAAAGCTCATTTCTAAGTCGGTTGTTTATAATTCAGAGTATATTTTTACAGTGTATTTGTAATAAAAATAATTAAAATGATAGCTTCCTTAGGTTAGTCCATGGAGGGAGGTAGGGAGTCTGACAGGACTAAGAGATCAAGACCCAGCAAAGACGACACGACGTATATAACTAAAGGTTTTTATTTTCAGAGAAAATTGGACATGATTTATATGAAGAAAGAATCCGAAGAGAAAGCTAAGATTTCTGGCAAGACAACAGGGAATGAGATCTACAACACAGTTAGAGAGACTGACCACCTTACAAGAAGGGATGCTCCCTCCACTCAAACAGAAGAAAGGCTGGGAGGCCAGGCTCAGAGATAAATTCAGAGATATTTATTTATTTGAGATAAATTCAGCAGTAAGCTGAAGGCTGTTCCTGATGGTTCTGACTTTCCTCAATGCACATATTCAACAAATATATGCCACACACTGGGGTAAAAAATCGCAAAGACAACATGCCTTGATCTGAGAGCAATAAACTCAGATAGGCAATAAACTATACAAAAGACGTTTAAAAATACAAGGTTTTAAGGCCTGAAGCCATAAAACTCCCAGAAGGAAAGACAAGTGGCAAGCTCCTGGACACTGGTCTTGATGAGGATTTTTGAATCGGACTCCAAAAGCAAGGGCAACAAAGCAAAAATAAATGGTACAACCTCGAACTAAAAGTTACTGCACAGCAAAGGAAACCATCAACAAAATGAAAAGGCAACCTACTGAACGGGAGTAAGTATTTTCCAATCATGTATCTGGCAAAGGGTTAATATGGAAACCATATGAAGAACACCTGTACCTCAATAAAAAAAATTTTTTTTAATCTTGATTTTCACATGGGCCAAAGTCTCAATAGACATTTTTCCCAAAGAGACATACAGATGGCCAATAGGCACATGATCAACACCACTAATCATCAGGGAAACGCAAACCAAAACCACGCTGACCAATCACCTGATGCCTGTCAGCATGGCTCGTAGCAAAAAGAAATGTGTTGGCAAAGATGTAGAGCAAAGGGGGCCCTGGTGCACTCCGTGGGAATGTGAACCGGTGCAGTCATATGGAAGACAGTGTGGAGGCGCCTTTAAAAATTAAAAATAGACGGGTGCCTGGCTGGTTCAGTCAGCTGAGTATCCGATATTGGTTTCGGCTCAGGTCATGATCTCAGTCTGGGAGTTCAAGCCCCACATCAGGCTTCGCACTGACAGTGCAGAGTCTGCTTGAGATTCCCTCTCTTCTCTCTCTTCCAAAATAAACTTAAAAACTGTGTTTAATTAAAACCAGAACTACCACAGAATCCAGTAATTCCCCTTCCAGATATTTATCTGAAGAAAACAAAAAACTAATTTGAAAAGATACATCTACTTCTATGCTCACTGCAGACTGATTTATGATAGCCAACACTGGGCGCCTGGGTGGCTCAGTCGGTTAAGCGTCCGACTTCAGCTCAGGTCATGATCTCACAGTTCGTGGGTTCGAGCCCCGCGTCGGGCTCTGTGCTGACAGCTAGCTCAGAACCTGGAGGCTGCTCCAGATTCTGTACCTCCCCCTCTCTCTGACCCTCCCCTGCTCATGCTGTCTCTCTCTGTCTCTCAAAAATAAGTAAAAAACATTTTTAAAAAATCTAAAATCTAAATGTCCATCGATGGATGAATCGATAAAGAAGATCTGGTATGGGGCACCTGATGGGCTCAGTTAAGTGTCTGACTTTTAGTTCAGGTCATGATCTCATGGTTCGTGTGACTGAGCCCCACATCAGGCTCTGCACTGACAACTGGGAATCTTTCTCTCTGCCCCTCCCATGCTCACACACATACTCTCTCTCTCTCAAAATAACCAACATATTTAAAAAATAAAATTAAAAAGTATAATCCTGAATTAAGAACTTAAAAAAGATATAGTATATATGCACAAGAGAATGCTACTCAGCCATAAAAAAGAATAAAATCTCACCACCTTTGACAGCATGGATGAACCCTGAGGGTATTCTGCTGTGAAATAAGCCAGACGGAGAAAGACAATACCATATGATTTCACTTATATGTAGAATCTAAAAAATAAAAACCAGCAAATAAAACTCATAGATACAGAGAACAAATTCATGGTTGCTGGTGGGGGGTGAGGAGGGGGGTGCTGAGAGGTCAGCAAAATGAGTGAAGAGAGTCAAAAAGTATAAACTTCAGTCATGGGACTATAACGTACAGCTTGGGAACTATAGTCAATAATACTATACTGCACACTTGGAAATCTCAGAAGTTCTCACTGTAAGAAAAATAAACTTGTGAGGACAGGTTCGGAACCCTGCATGGTGACAGGTGGTAACTACACTTATTGTGGTGATCGTTCTGTAACGTACACAAATACAGAATCATCATGTCATACACCTGAAACCAACAGAATGGTACGTATCAATTATACTTCAATATAAAGAAAAATATCACGGGCGCCTGGATGGCTCCGTCAGTTACGCAACCGACTTCGGCTCAGGTCATGATCTCGCGGTCCATGAGTTCGAGCCCTGTGTCGGGCTCTGTGCTGACAGCTCAGAACCTGGAACCTACTTCAGATTGTTTGTCTCCCTCTCTCTGCTTCCCCCTCTCCCCCTGCCTCCCACTCACACTCTGCCTTTCTCTCAAAAATAAAAAAGAATTTTTTAAAGAAAAATATCACCCTCTATGCAAAGAATTAGAGTAATATAGTAAGAAAACGCTGAACAGCTCCTCCAGGCCAGTGAACAGAGAAAGCTTCTTGGAGACGGATCTGAACTATAAGTTGAAATTACACACAGGAGCCTGCCATGCAGCAGCAGCAGCAGAGGAGCCCAGAGGGCAGATCATCTTTAAGCCCAAAAGTGGGAACAGGCCTGGATCTGTCTGAAGAATAAAAAGATCAGTGACCCTAAAATGGAGACAGCAAAGTGGAGAGAGCGAGAGAGAGAGAGAGGTGGAATAGGCAGGGGATTAACAGAGACATTACAATAAAGTCTAAAATACAAGCTTTTTAAGTTTTCAATTAAAATTATCTGCAGAAACAGAGGTAATCCCTACCTCAAAACAAACACTTACGAAAGGCCTGCACGGCTTTCCCTAAAGTAGGCTCTCAATATGGTAGTTTCCCTCCCCGACTCCGCACACCTGCCCAGGCCTATCTCCAGGGTAGGCAGGAATTATGCACTGAAGACGCGTGGTAGGCAGCACCTCACCCTTTGATGACTCCCAGAAACCGGTACCATTATTCCTGCCATCTCGGTTCATGTCGCTCCAACTTGCCAACCCTGCACGCTCTCTGACGACCAAAGGACAGAGAAAAGGCAGCGACCACCTAAGAACAGGGTAACCTACAACCTGCAAATGCTACAGTAATCACCCCTTCCAAGGCAAAAATCCAGCAGAGCTCCCAGAAGAGTTTAAATGTACATCCAGGGCTGTACACACCGACCCACATGTTCTCCCTATTTAAAGGTAAAGGCACCGGGGGCCCTGGGTGGCTCAGTCGGTCCAGCGTCTGGCTCTTGATTTAGGCTCGGGCCGTGCTCTCCCAGTTGCGTGAGTTCGAGCATCGGGCTCCACGCAGACAGTGCAGGGCCTGCTCGGGACTCTCGGTCTCCCTCTCTCTCTGCCCCTTCCCCGCTCACACTGTCTCTCTCAAAGTAAATAAACATTAAAAAAAATTTTTTAGAGGAAAAAGGAAAACTAAATGCATTAACTTCACAAAATTTAGGTTAAAACGCAATATTTGCCTAATACTTCTGGAAAAAAGACATGCTTCCTTCCAACAAAACGAAAATAAAATTGCTTAGTCTTACATACGATGTCCGACCTATAATACGCAATCAATAAACGCGTATGACAACGAACCAAAAAACATGTCGCCGCCCCTGACACCCGGATTTAAATATCACGCATTTTAAAAATGTCTCCAACACACTGGGTTTGCTTGCATCTTCAAGCTGATACCATGTACTTTCCACAAATATTATTTGTCCCTCCTTCAAATGTGGCCTTATAAAGATCATTTGTAGATTAAACGTCTGCTTTTCTCAAGATCTTTCTGAGATGAGTCATCACGTGACCAGGGAAACCAGTATTCCATCACCAACACTTGAGTCTTGAACACTAATGCAAACCATAAAGAAAATATACAGAAAAACCCACTCTTTTGATGTTAAAATCTTCTAGAAAGAAAAAGAAATACCCTAACTATGTGTAACCTCCAGAAAACAAGTTCAAAAAAGGCTCTGTGAATAATTCAGGTCAATAGTTAACAAACTTCAAAAGCTAAAACACCCTGCCTTTATTACTTAGTGAAGCTGAAATCAGCAGTCATAGTTAAAGCATCACTGGACACTCTGAGCTTAAAAAACATTCACCAAAAAATTTCCAAAAAGATACAGGATTTTCCTGCTTAGTGTGTCCTCCATTTGGCCAACTTTATTTTGCCTTCCGAGCGTTGCAGGAGCACAAATGGCTCCCTTCCGTCTCCATCTGCCTGTGCGGTCACAGCGTCACGTCCAACAACGCCGTCACGTCCAACAACGCCGGGAGGAAACGCGCGCAGCCCTGGGAAAGCAACAGCCCCTCGCACGGCCGCCGCGCAGCCATTCACAAGCGCTTTCTCATTGGCCTCGCTCCCCCCTTTGCTTCTGCCAAGGCTCAATGGTCAATAGAAAAAAAATTTGGAAAGTGCTATGATCACAATAAAGAGGAATAAAATCATGCTTAGAAGTAGCTAAATTTTTAAAAGGGAAAAAGGTACCAAGAACACTGCCTAAACCTAATTCTACTCTGAACACAGACTCCTTTCAAACGCTAAGGAATGTGAATTTCTAATTAGGCAGAAAACTCTAAGCATAGAGGACGAGGAGTATTTATCTCTGAAGACCTCAACTGATCCATGGAAGTTTTTTCATTTCCAACTTTTTTGTATGTAAAAACGTGATTCGGGGCACCTGGGTGGCTCAGTCGGTTAAGCGTCCAACTTCAGCTCAGGTCATCTCACAGTTCACAGGTTCGAGCCCCGCCTTGGGCTGTGTTGATGCCTCAGAGCCTGGAGCCTGCTTCATATTCTGTGTATCCCTCTTTCTCTGCCCTTCCCCTACTCGTGCTCTCAAAAATAAACATTTAAAAAAATTTAACAGGATTAAAATAAGCTTTATACTTTAAAAAGGAGTATTCAGAATGTTGAGTTCAACATGAAACATATAAAATCTGATTGCAGTTTTAAAAGGCTCCATCTTGCTCCATGGAGCAGGACACACTGGGAAGGACACCGGGTCTGGAAACCTGGGGTCTAGTCTGACGACCAGCGTTAACTGGCTCTGTGGACGTTAGGTAAGTTATTCACCTCTCTGGGCCTCGATTTCTGCCTCTACAAATGAAAGCGATCAATTAATTCCAAATGCTTCATTAAGTGTTTCTTAAGGCTTTATTAAAGCTTAAAGTTTAAGACACTCATCAACACACAAATTTGAAGAGATTTAACATTTACAAGTATAAATATACAGTGAAGCTTTAAATGTTTTCAGGAAATCAGAAACCTATACTTTTTTTTTTTTTAAAGAAACAGATCATCACTAGATAATGGTGAAAAGAAAAAGGCTTTTACTTCTAATTACTATTCTCCATTATTGATTTATCAAAACTCCATTCAGGGACTTGAACTGTAATTACTATTTAACACTTCTCAAATACCACCCAACACTATTTATTTAAGACACTATGCCACTTATACCTAATTACCAATCTCATTACTTTCATTTATCACATTAACTGCAGGGAAAAAAATACACCCAATGCAATATGTGATATTAAATATCCTACATGCGTTGATAGTTTAACCACGCAGTTTTTATACATGGATTCTATTTTTAAAAGGAAAAAAAGTCTCTATCTGGACTTGTTGGTGCAACTTCAATCCGATACTTCGCATGAGCCAGAGAGGAGACGGTCTAGCGGTGCTGCTGGAGGCCAGGCCCGGACTGAGATACAGCGATGGCTCAGGACAGCGCAGCGCCACCACTTTGCTCTAAAGCCCTCCCCATTCCTAGCGTCCTTTCTTCTGTCTTCGGGGACTAAGTCATGGTTTGCCTAATGATTCCCGGAGAGGCTTCCCAGAGCCTTCGTATGACGTCAGTTCTATCACTGGATTCTGAGTACACGGATTCATCTTTAACTCCCCAGCACCAAGCATACAGCTAGAGTTCAGGAAGAGTGTGACTGTGGACAGATGCCACCCTAATTTCCACCTAAGGTAACAAGGAATCATTTATTGTTTTATAATATTTATTTTGAGAGAAAGAGGTAGAAAACAAGCAGGGGAGGGACAGAGAGAGGGAGAGAATCCCAAACAGACACGGGGCTCGAACACACAAACCATGAGATCACGACCTGAGTCAAAACCAAGAGTCGGACACTTACCCAACTGAGCCACCTCGGTGCCCCGAGAATCATATTTAAATCAACAAACTAAACAAGGATTGTGGTTGGAAACAAACTTTCTGAAGGGCAATGTGCTAATATATATATATTTTTTAAACTTTAATGTGTGAGTCTTTTGACACAGCACATTTCTGGGAGTTTATTCTAGAGAAATTTTTGGAGGTTGCACAACGGTAGTCGCTACAGCACAGTTTCTAATATTTAAAATCAGAAATAAGCAGAGGATTATCAATATGAGGGGCGACTGGGTGACGCAGTGGTTAAGCATCCGACCTTCAGCTCAGGTCCTGATCTCAGGGCCATGAGACCGATCCCCACGTGGGGGTTCAATGTTGAGCCGGAACCTCTTTAAGGTTCTCTTTCTCCTCTCTCGGCACCTCTCCCTGCTCACTCTCTAAAAAAACAAATAAAACGAAAAGATTATTAATATAAATTCATTAAACAATTATGAAATCTTATATAATCCTTAAAAAAACTCAGAGAGACCTATGTGTAATATTAACACAAAAAAAATCTCCACAATTTAGCACATTTTCAAAAACAAAAGGATTTTAGAAGCATTTTTGTTTAAAGTTCCACTTTTGAGGCACCTGGGTGGCTCAGTCAGTTAAGCGACCAACTCTTGGTTTTGGCTCAGGTCATGATTTCACAGTTCATGAGATCAAGCCCCGAGTCGGGATCTGTACTGACAGCACGGAGCCTGCTTGGGATTCTCTCTCGCGCCCCTTCCTCTCAAAATAAACTTTAAAAATATTCTTTTAATTTAAAAAAAATCCCATTTTTGCTTAAAAATGTTTCATTCTGAATATGAATTACTTTTGAAATTTAAGAACATAATAATTAAAATCTTCAACATAAATAAGATATCCTATTGCCATTTCTTCCACAAAAAAAAAAAAAAGAAAGAAATCCATCAAGCTTATCTAAAATAAAAGCAACTGTGGTATGAAGCCTTGGTCCTTCGAGTGCGTCCCTTCACCAGCTGATGGACGTCACCTGGGAGCAGGTCAGCCCTAGAATCGTGGGCCGTCCACATCCATTCAGCCTCTCCATTTTCAGCAAGGTCCCCAGATGGCCTGAATGCATGTCAAAGTCTGAGAAGCACTTGTTTCTATGAAATCACTTAACGGAGTCTGAATACCAGGTCAAGATCCACAGAAAAACACAAATGGGTGACTTAGGTTAATCTTTCTGAATCTCAGCTTCATTCTTCTCACACACCCTATTTTGAGATTTCTGATGCATCAGCCGGTGTGAAACTGTAAACTGGGCTACAACACACGGAATGACTAGAACTCAGCAATCAGTCTTAAGGAGTCAGAAACTTGCTCCAGTGAGGCACTCTTTCAAGGGCAATGCAGTCCATCTAACCTCAGAGCCACGTAGGGAAAGGGGTAAGGATGGGGTGTAAGCCACAGACGCCAAGTACCTCTGGAAAGTCATCAGGGTATGAGAGTAAAAGGGGGCTTTGACACTGAGTTCTGCATTAAACTGCTTTTCATAAAGAGTGTTCAGCCTAGGGACTGCCATGCAAAGTAGGTCTAAGAAAGGAAGAGGCAGGAGCTAGGATCCCATCCCATTCACTGAAGTACCAATAAGCTCATTTAAGACTTCTAACGGCTGATCCCAGAGCCAGAGAAAAGGCAGTGACCAGTGGTGGTTCTGAGAAGGAGCCCAGGCAGCAGAGTCTGCTCAGAAGGACTCATCATCCATCCCAAAGGCTGCAGACAGGAGGCCCGGCGTCACCGGTGGATTCTCCTGAAGGAATCGCGGGGGCATCTATGACAGCGGCACCAAATCCTCCCAGGGCTCGAAATCTGCACCCCTGTCCCCTCCTCCTCTTGGAAGCTGCGGCAGGAAGGAACGCGGTGGGGACGGAGCTGGGGCTGGCTTCCAGGGCCCCGGGTTGACTCCTCCCACCTACTTCCTTCCAGCACAAAATGTGCTGATCATGAAAACACTTCACGACGGCGTGCGTGTCATAACCCCTACTTCCAACAGACCTAACGTCGGATCAGAATGAACTTCGTTAAAAAATGCGATTGAAGCTTAGGCTTAGTTTTCAAACTACTACTTAATTTGTTTTTCTTTTAATGGTCTAGGTTAATCATTAGGGAAATGAGTTTTCACAGCATAAACATTAATTATGTCATGTTTGAATATAACACGAACTCCATTGGAAGTGAAGAGTAAGAGACCAATTTGCCCACGACATCAGGTTTAGGGTTTGTATACTAAGAACAAACCAACAACATACTAAAAACAGGTTTACTACCAAAAATCAAATACTCCAGTGAAGAACTGGGCAGAAGACATCAACAGACCCTTTTCCAAAGACGACATCCAGTGGCAAAGAGACAAATGAAAAGACGCTCAACATTGCCCATCAGGGAAATACAAACCAAAACCAAAATGAGATACCACCTCACACCGGTCAGAATGGCTAAGATTAGCAACTCAGGAAACAACAGACGTTGGTGAGGATGTGGAGAGACGGGCACCCTATTGCACTGCTGGTGGGAACGCAAACTGGTGCAGCCGCTCTGTAAAACAGTGGGAGGTTCCTCAAAAAGTTAAAAATAGAACTAGCTTGGGGGCCTGGGTGGCTCAGTCGGTTAAGTGTCCGACCTCGGCTCAGGTCATGATCTCACGGTTCGTGGGTTCGAGCCCTGCATCAGGCTCTGTGCCGACAGCTCAGAGCCTGGAGCCTGCTTCAGATTCTATGTCTCCCTCTCTCTCTCTCTCTCTCCACCCCTCCCCCTTTCGTGCTCTGTCTCTTGTCTCTTAAGAATAAACAAACATTGGAAAAAAAATTTTTTTAAATAGAACTATCTTCAACCCAGCAACCGCACTACTAGGAATTTATCCAAAGGATACAACAATGCTGATTCGAAGGGTCACATGTACCCCAATGTTTATAGCAGAGCTAGCAACAATAGCCAAATTATGGAAAGAACCCAAACGTCCATCAACTGATGAAGGGATTAAGAAGATGTGGTACATATGTACACAATGAAATACTCCTGGACAGTAAAAAAGAATGAAATCTTGCCATTTGCAACAACGTAGGTGGGACTGGAGGGTATTATGCTAAGCGAAATAAGTCAAAGAAAGGCAGATATCACATGATCTCACTCATACGTGGGGTCTCAGAAACTTAACAGATGATCATAAGGGAAGAGAAGGAAAAAGAAGATAAAAACAGAGGAGGCACACCGTACGAGACTCTTAAATGCAGACAACAAATGGAGGGCTGATGCGGGTGGGGACAACAGGTGGCGGGCTTGAAGGAGGGCACTCGTCAGGATAAGCACAGGCTGTTATATGTAACTGATGCATCACTGGGTTCTGCTCCTAAAGCCAAGACTACACTGTATGCTAAAAAACAAAAACAAAAACACAAGGTTTACTACAGCAAGTTACCAAAAACTTTAGCCAGAGGTAATCGAACAGATTCTCTTCTCCCCCAGCCCAACCTCACTTTTATTCTGTTTACCTTTCAAAATTTCTATCATGAATCACATGAAATGCTTAAGTGAGTTCATATTTTATATGAAATTATGAAGAATTTTACATCCTTTGGGGGAGTTCTTAACAGCATAAAAACAACACAATCATGTTTTACAATGACTGTATGTTACCTTTATAACTGAAAAAAATAAAACTACTTTAAGTAAATGATACTTTAATTCAGCACTGAAAACAAGAGACCCCTCAGGCTCCTGGGTGGCTCAGTCAGTTCAGCATCTGATTCTTGATCTCAGCTCAGGTCATCATCCGTCGGCCGCCTCACTGACAACACAGAGCCTGCTGGAGATTCTCTCCCTCCCTCTGGCCCCCCCCCCCAACACGCGCTCTCTCTCAAAACAAGTAAATATTAAAAGGGAGAGACTTCCTCCCTGATCCCCTACTTAATCATACAGAAAATGAGGAGGGACTATGTTCTGACCTCATTTTATTTTGTTAAATGCCTGCACTTCACTCAGCAAGTAGCACATGTCAGGAACTGAAATTAAGACAAAGCCTTGGTCCTGAAGAGCTCTAGCGGAGGGAGAAACAGATGAAAACGTAATAAATAGGGGCGCCTGGGTGGACCAGTGGGCTGAGCATCCGGCTTCGGCCCAGGTCATGATCTCACGGCTCCTGGGCTCGAGCCCCGCGTCGGGCTCTGTGCTGACAGCTCAGAGCCTGGAGCCTGCTTCAGATTCTGTGTCTCCCTCTCTCTCTGACCCTCCCCTGCTCACGCTGTATCTCTCTCTCTTTCAAAAATAAATAAAAAACAGGAAAAAAAAATTCTTTTAAATTAATAAATACTACCACAGATAACACAAATTAGGTATATGAGAAAATGAAGTAAAAAAGCCTCTGTGACCACCAGGCAAAGTAACCAGTACATGTTAATTTGAAGAGATACAAATACTGAACTTGAAAGTAGGGAACAGATATTTCACTGGTTGGCATTAAATGCCACCGTAATATTAAGAGAACGCCTACTTTGCCTGAGTGTGCTAATGGCGGAACGTGTGCGTGCGTGAGGGTTACGTACGCCTACACAGGTCACTCTCGGGATGGCTGGTCACCGAGGCTGTCGTCCACCTGAGCAGCTACTGTAGGGAGGAAGTCGCCAAGCCTCAGAGGCGGGCTATCCCGGATTCCAAGTCAGGCTCCGCCATCAACTCAACGAAATCACATAACGCCTCTGAGCCTACATGTCTCCATCTATGAAACAGAGATGATGCCACCACAGGGCTACTGCAAGAAGTAAAAGGCGAAGATTTCTACGATCTGAAGAGAAACCAGAGTAAACTGCAAGAAGGAAGTAAGTTTAACGTAATGAAAACGTATTCCCACCCCAACACCTTTTCTCTTCAGTTATTCCTTCGGAACACACAAAGCAATTTAAATATTCATAAAGCTCTTACTATTCTATAAGTCCTCATGACTGGACACTGCAGGAGAATAAGCAGATCATATAGTTGCTGTCCTCACACAGAGTTACAACCTCCAGAGGTTAAGATAAACAGAGAAGTAACACGTGCGGAATAAGGTTCAACTTAAGAGACCTCCTATCACTGTGTACATACTTACACAGTGATAAGTAGTCACTTATCACTGTAATATAGTCTCCTGCAGTGTAAGAATTTACACCCAGCACTAGGCTTGGGACTTAGAATGCAAAGGAAGGAAGGAAGCAGTCCAATGAAATACACTGAATCATAAATTCTAACTAGTGCCCCTTACTTCCAAAATATAGGAAGTTACTCAAGATACTTTTTGGGGGGCAGGACGGGGTGGGACAAACAGGAGAAAGTAGGTAGCAGAAGGATCCCCTTTTCAAAATACTCTTTTAGGGGCGCCTGGGTGGCTCAGTCGGTTAAGCATCCGACTTCAACTCAGGTCATGATCTCACAGTTTGTGGGTTCAAACCCTGCGTCGGGCTCTGTGCTGACAGCTAGCTCAGAGCCTGGAGCCCGCTTCAGATTCTGTGCCTCCTTCTCTCTCTGCTCCTCCCCCATTCATGCTGTTTCTGTCTCAATAATAAACAAACATCAAAAAAAATTTTTTTTAAGAAAAATTTTTTTTTTTTTTAGCTGGGCCCATTGCCCTCTTGAACAGAGCGTTCTGTTGTTGTTGTTTTTTTAATGTCTTTATTTTATTTTGAGAGACGCAGACAGAGAGAGGGAGACACAGAATCAGAAGTAGGCTCCAGGCTCTGAGCGGTCAGCACAGAGCCCGATGCGGGGCTCGAACCACAGACGGTGAGATCATGACCTGAGATGAAGTCGGACACCAAACCACTGAGCCACCCAGGTGCTCCAGGAAATACTCTTTTATTTTTTTTTTAATTTTTAAAAAATGTTTTTATTTATTTTTGACAGAGAGAAAGAGAGACAGTGTGAGCAGGGGAGGGTCAGAGAGAGGAGTCACAGGATCTGAAGACAGGCTCCAGGTTTTGAGCTAGCTGTCAGCACAGAGCCTGAGGCGGGACTCAAACCCACGAACCCGTGAGATCATGACCTGAGCCGAAGTCGGACGCTTAACCGAATGAGCCACCCAGACACCCCGGAAATACTCTTTTATAAACTCATGCCTTAAAGGGAAGTTTTTTCCCTTATAAGGGAATTATGCATTCTCTTCTAAATTTTATCCCATTTAAAAAAGTCAACACCTTAATGTTTTAATGATATAAGCTAATTCAAAATAAAAACATAGACCTAAAATACAGCCGGCATGTAGTTTTGCCTCAGAAGCAGGCAAACTACAACCTCCAGCCCTTTTCTTGTCCTCCTGCAAGCTAGGAATGGCTTGCACATTTCTCAGGAGTTGTGAAACAGTAACACAGAATACAAGAGGAAGTATGTGTCCAGCAAAACTTATAATATTTAAGATCTGGCCCGCCACAAAAACAGACTGCCAACTCCTGCTCTACTGCACAACGAATTCTGAGTCACTAAACTAGGTACCTTAACCCTTCTAAGTCGACATTGAAGGGCTTCTCTCTCCCCTCCCTGCCCAGGCCTCTCACCAGCCACTTCATATGCATTGACTACAATACACACGACGGGCAAAATAGAGGCTGACCGTGTCTTTTGTTTAATAACAAGTCTTCCAGGGGCGCCTGGGGGGCTCAGTCGGCTAAGCGTCTGGCTTCCGCTCAGGTCATGATCTCAGGGCTCCTGGGTTCGAGCCCCGCGTCAGGCTCTGTGCTGACAGCTAGCTCAGAGCCTGGAGCCTGTTTCAGATTCTGTGTCTCCCTCTCTCTCTCTCTCTGACCTTCCCCTGATCACAGTCTCTCAAAAATAAATTTTAAAACTTTTAAAAAATTAAAAAATAATAAGTGTTCTAGCACAAGGATTTTTCCAACAACGAGTTTAAGTTCCACAGTGGATTAGTAAACAGGCCTGTGCTGACCAGAACCCACGACTTACGCCAACTTCTCCGTCGGCACGTGTTCAACACTGAGGGAAGGGAGGAGGCTAACAGTTCCCAGTGCGAAGTCAATACGCTGATTATTAATAGGCTGGAATAATATTCACCTAGCTTCAACAACAAGGACACAACAGGTACAAGAGGGTGACTCAGAAGCAATCCAACAGATGTGTGGGACATCTGTGGATCTGACAGTTAAGTTCTTTAGCACTGACATCATACCACATGAAGAAGGGTTACTGACATTTATTTAAGACTAACAATAAAAAAGTGAAAAAAACTTCTATGGAAGCAGAAAAGACACAGCTCAATCTAATACTCAGGAGAGTATTCAGAAATCTAGAACGCAACATGAACCTGTCAGACTAATAATACAGCAGAAAGACTAGTAAGTAACATGTGCTCTACGGCACAGAGATAAAAATCACCTTCGAAGACAAGCAACACAAGAATAAAACATTCCTCTCTCCCAACACTAGGAAGGAAAGCTAGGCACCTACTTTCCTTCAAACTATGAAAACCTGAAAAGCACTCAAAATGCGTTCTATTCTTCCCATGCAGGGGGGAAAAAAAAAAAAAAGCACATCTCCATATACATACTTTAAAGAAATGAAAAAAATAAAACTTAAAGAGGATCTTATTTGAACTACCTTATAAAGATTCAAAAGTTTAAGGAAAAGTTTATTATTTTTAAGGAAAGGTCTCTAATCAATACCGTTTGGATATACTGCAAAAACGTGTCTTACAAGAGAAACCGATTAAAAACACAAAATTTTTTTTTATTCCTGGAGAACCTTTTTAGTCCTCAGCTGTAAATCCCTACAAACCTCAAATCTTGAATACATCTGGTATTTTTTCAAAAAGGTGTCAATGAGGGGCACCTGGGTGGCTCAGTCAGTGGAGCATCTGACTTTGGTTCAGGTGATTTTCTTGAGGGTTGAGTTCGTGCCCTGCATAGGGCTCTGTGCTGACAGCTCAGAGCCCTCAAGCCTGCTTCAGATTCTGGGTCTCCCTTTCTCTCTGTCCCTCCCCCACTTGCACTCTGTCTGTCTCACATTAAAAAAAGATAAATAAAAATAAAAGGTGTCAATGAACTTAAAGTTTCCGTTACGTGCCTAACTTTCTGTAACGGTTTCATTACAATTTCTAAATAATGAAATTAAAACCACACCAACATAAAGAGTATACAGATACTTGTACCTTTCATTACAATACCAATTATTTAACCTGAGAAACACCAGCCTGAAAAAAGGCTCTGAAACCCCTTGTACGCACTTCAGGAGTGTTAATTCATGCACAGGACTTATTAAACATTTATATAGCACATTTATATTTGCCAAGTGTTTCATAATTTTTACTAGATGTTTTAGTCCAAACAATCCATGAAGAACTTTACAGAAGAGGAACCTAGACCTAGAGAGGAACAAGAGAAAACCAATTTTCCTCTGGAGGAAATAACACCATTCTCTTACAATATGCTAGATACTTCCAGTTAGTTCTCATTGGCAATATGAAATTTTCCAAATAAGCTGTTAATTCATGCATGTGAAAAATATTAAGGAAACATTGTATTCTGTGCTCTCGAAATGCTTAAAACACATTTAAGTACTCTGGACTCCTGTATCATAAACACTATAGAGGAGTAAAATTCTCCCAAATGCCAAACGTAATGGCTAAATACAAAAGCGATATTTTTCACACTTGCTTTAAAAAAGGTAGGCAGAGAAGCTCATTGAACAAGCTTAAAAGCCAGGTCCTGTGACGAGGAGTCAGGTCGGCCACGAAAGAAGTAGAACCCAGCTGAAAGGCAGCGTGAGGAGGAAGTTCTGGAAGCAGTCAGAAGCTGCTGCTTAGCACGCTGTGAAGACGTCTTTCAGAAGATAATGTTTCCAACCAGAATTGTGGTTTAATCTCAGCACCAGCAACGGATCACATCTAATGTTTTGGAGAATAAAAATCTGCCCCAGCGCTAGATGTGGGGGGAACTTCCATCCCCGGCCCATTTAAACATCCCGATTTCTTTTATCTTGGTGTTAAATCTTAATGAGGAGAAGCCGTGCGCTCGCCGCGAGCGCGGTTTGCCTGCGGAGTTGTCCTGCCCCCGGGTCCCTCTACCAGACCCCTAAACGTT
>PJEM01006972.1:87973-103062 GCA_004023845.1 Helogale parvula
GGTGGTGGTGGTGGTGCGGCTGGAAGGCGTCCTTCATGAGCCCGATCAGGCCGCCCGAGCCCGAGCCCCCGGAGCCGCCGCCGCCCCCGGCCCCAGAGCTCTTTTTTACGTTGCCGGCCATGGCCCGGGAAGGGTTGGGGGCCCAGCCGCGTCCGCCGGCTCCGCTCCGCTGCGAGCGAGGGAAAGAAGGAGGGCGTGAAGGAGGGGCCTCTCCCGGCCGCCGCCGCCGCCGCCGCCGGCTGTCCGGGCGGAGGGAGGGGCGGCCGCGGGGAGGGGGAGTGGGCGGTGACGGGAGCGCGGGTCCGCGCGGGCGCGCCCCTTCCGAAAGCGCGAGCCCGGGGGCGGAGGAGCGCGCGGCGCCCGGGGAAGCCGGCGGCCGGGTCCCCACTGGGCAGCGACCCTTCCTGCGCCACCCCCTCCCGGGCCACAGCTCCCGGAAAGCCGAGGCCAAGTTTCCGCGCCGCCTACCCCTCCCCTGCCCCCGGGGGCGGGCCCGAGCAGAACCTTTGCGCCTGCGCCCTCTGCTGGAGAAGCTGGGAAAGGAAGGGGCGGGGTCTGGGGCGGCGTCTGCGCATTAGACAGAAGCCGAGCCCTCCATTTTCCTGGTGGGTCGTAGGTTGGCGCTCTTTGCGGGGTGACTGGGGTATTTAAATTAAGACAGCTAGCTGTAGAAAGAAAGAACCGTAACGTCAAGTCTAACCCCCCCATACCTGATAAATGAGGAAATTGAGCTTAAAGTCATTTGCCTCTTCACATTGTGGGAGAAAATCGGGTTATTTCCCCACCCCTTTGGTGTTTTAAAGTCAGTAAGCAGGCACCAAGGACAGGACTGTGAAGGCTGCAGGTGCTTCGAGCCTGATTACGCCCCAGAAAGGCTTAAGACACTTAGGCCGCAAGCTCTTCTTCCAGGTCCTCTGACCTTCTGAAAACAAAACACTTCCCCCTTTTTTGGCTTCTGAACACTAGCTCCTTTTCTGGGAGTTGGGTATGTACTTTAGATTCCCGGGCTCAGCGGGTTGCACCCCAGGTTAACAGCCCCAGCCCCAGGCCTAGACCGCAGAAACAGCTGCGAGCCCTGGCCCGAGGCGTACTCACTCCTCTCGTGAAACAAATGCAAGTTTCCAGTCGTTTCCACTTCTCTAAAAGCTTAGTTGGAAGAACTATGAAGAAAGGGAACTTTCTTCCTAAAGAAGGAAGTGCCCTGCCCCAAGTTGCTAATTCTGAGCCTCCTCTTTGGGAGCTTGCAGGCTCTAGCGTGTCCATAAATACTCGGTTCCGTCGTAGATCCTCCCACCTGGGCCCTCAACAAAGCCCTTGATTGATTAAGGGGCACCTGGGTGGCTCAGTCTATTAAGCGTCCAACTTCAGCTCAGGTCATGATCTCACAGCCCATGGGTTCGCGCTCCACATGGGGTTCTGTGCTGACAGCTCAGAGCCTGGAGCCTGCTTTAGATTTCGGGTCTCCCCCTCTCTCTGCCCCTCCCCCACTTGCTCTCCTTCTCTCAAAAATAAACGTTAATTAAAAAAAAAAAAACCTTTAAACACTGCACATGGTCTCCTGAATGAAGTTGACAGTCATGATCTAACTCCAAACTACCCTGCAGTTTTATACCATCCCAATGCACATTCTATGCTGGGTGACTGACCAGGTCACAAAACACCACAATTCTTTCTTTCTTTTTTTCATCAACTTTGCTCAGGGCATTCCCTCTGCCTAAAGTGTGCTACTGAAGTTCAATCCATTCTTCAGAATTCAAATAATCTCTTCCTTACCAGGCAGTCCAGCTAGAAATAACCCTTTCCTCCTCTAAATTTCCATAACCATTGATTCTTAGAGCGACCACACATTAATTTATGCCATACTGTCTTGTTGACTTTGGTCTTCCACAGTACCTAACACGGTGTGGGTACACAGGGTGTTTCACCCCCATCATCAAATTGTATCATTTGTACAAATTGTATCGTTTGTACTTTGTTTCTGCTGAAGAAGACCTATTTCTTTAAATATGCAAATGACCACCTCTCATATTTGAATAAAGCAGGGTGACCCGTTCTCTCCTTAAACACTCCCAGATGGAATCCTATTCAAAGGAAGACGGAATTCTGCTGAGATGATAGTTTTCTATTTTCACTTCTAAACCGAAGTTAATGAGTGGGCACCTGGGTGGCTCAGTCACGCGTCTGACTTGGGCTCAGGTCATAATGTCACAGGTGAGTTTGAGCCCCCACGTGGGCTCTGTGCTGACAGCACCAAAACCTGCTTGGGATTCTCCCTCTTTGCTCCTCCCCCGCTCACACTCTCGGTCTCTCTCTCAAAAGATAAATACACTTTAAAAAGAAATCAGGGACACCTGGGTGACTCAGTCAGTTAAGTGCGCAACTTTGGCTCAGGTCACAATCTCACAGTTCGTGGGTTCAAGCCCCGCTTCGGGCTCTGAGCTGTAGCACAGAGCCTGGAGCCTGCCTCACATCCTGTGTCTCCCTCTCTTTCTCTGTCCCTCCCCCACTATGCTCTGTGTGTGTCTTTCTCTCTCAAAAACAAACAAACATTAAAAAAATTTTTTTAACTGATGTTAATGAAAAAAAGAAGGGAAGATTGACTTTTTTTTTTAAATAATTTTTACCTGGCTTGTTTTCAAAGTGTACTCAAGATGGGATTGGATTGTTGATCACAATATCATTCTTATTCTGGGTTATTCTAGAACGAGCTCAGTCTGCATCATCACATCATGTGACATGTGGCACTTTTACTACATTTCACCTTCAGCCAGACCACATCCTCACTCTGCACCTGATGTCAGCTGGTTGACTGAACATATTTGAAAAGTAAGTGCGCTTCTGAGGTGTGCTATGTTGTTTGTGTTCTGTGAACTCTCCTCAAATTTCACCCAATGCATCCGCGAAGCAGGGAAACTGATCATTCCATGGCAGATGATTCCAAGGAAGCTTCTAGATGAGGAGAAGGACCAGGGCAAGAACCTCTACTGCATTCCAAGGCAGGGGGAAAGGGCTGTGGGGAGAATAAATGAAAACTCCGGACAACAGGCAATGAACCAAAATGTGGAGAGCAACAGAGATAGAGACAGCTAAAAGAGTCTGCAGGTCCCTTAATCCACAAGGGGAAAATCCTGACATTTTGCTGTTTTCATTCTAGCCAGCATGGTGCCCAGAGATCCAGGTGGCAGACAGATGACAAGCCCCAACAGGGCTGGAAGGAGGGTAGGGGCTGCCTCACAAGGGCAGGTCACTCACCATACTCCTTCCCCAGAGTTGTTCTTCGAGCCATTCATGACTCCAGCAAGATGCAAGGAAGTATCCCCAAGTGGGAGGCACCCTCAACATGGCCCAATAATTTAAGTAGAAAATTTTAGGAGATGGGGGGGGGGGGCGGCGGGTCAAGAAGTCCACTAGAGGGAGCTCCGACCAACTCAGTACCACAGGGAGCCAGGCAAAGCCGCTTCTGAGCACCTGTCTGAAACCCAGTCTCTTAAGGGAATAGGGGAAGAAAGACAAACTAAGTCCCCACAAGGGAACATCGCCCACTGAATACCCAGCTGAAACCCAGGCCTTACGGGATTTACAAAATCAAAGACTTAAAGACCAGGAAACTGAAGTTGAGCAAAACTAAATGGCTTACCCAAGTTTTCATAACTGGAGGAGGGACTAGAGCCCATGGCCCTTCTCTAACCAATGGCCTTTCTTCTACACGTGTAGCCTCTGTGTCAGCACCCCGGAGCCCGTGGGTCTTCCTCTGATTTGACAAACTCGCTCCCTTCTCCTGCATCTCGTTCCCTGGCGCGTGACAGAATGCCTCCCCAGGCCTCAGACTGTCGTTTGCTGATGAGCCCAGGGATGCAGACTGCCCGGAATGGCTCCTGTGAGCGCCTCTCCTCTGCGTCAGCACAGCACCGTGCCCGAGGCGCACATCTGTAATCTGTACGTCTCCACGCTTCAGGCAGTGCTACCTGCAAACGAAGCATACTGACTGGGCTCCAAAGCCCTTTCTCCTCAAACTGCGTTTAGAATTTAGGGATAAGGAGAGAATTGACCATCTGGGACCTTGCTATTTTAAGCTTTGTACTTGGCCCATCCCACCTGTCTGTGACTCCATGTTTCCCAGTTACCTGGACAACACTCAGCCTCCAGCCTCCGGAAACCCAACCTCCCAGTTCTCAGCCCTGCCCTCAAAGGAAATTTGTCACCCTGGATTGGCTCCCAGAACCCAGGCTCCTCCTCAGGCTCCTAGCTGGTTGGGCCTTTTCTCTGCCCCTCTCCATGAGTGGGTCACCCTACAGGGAAACACAACAGAAGCAAGAGAGGATCCTACAGGTGGGACAAGGCAGGGTAAGGATGATGGGAAGCGGGAAGGGACAAATACTGAGGTTTATTTTCTCCAAAGGAGGGTGGAAAGGAAAGATTTCTGTACATAGAACCTGACTGGTACAAAGAGACAACTCCACCTTCCCCGTACCCCAGGCTTGCCTAAGGGTGCAAGGAGACCAAGAATGGAAGCTTCTAGAAGGTATAAGAAAACAGGCTTGGAGACTAGAACTCTGCCTCTCCTGGTACTCCTGGTCCAAACTAGGGGTCAGGAAAGCAACCCTAAGTCCAGACTTAAATTCAAGTCCTCTGCTTCCCCAGGACAGCAAGGAGATGCCACCTAAGACCAAAGGAAAAGGGATGAAAGCCCGAACACAGAAGAAGAAAAAGAATGTGGGTGCTGGTGAGTCAGGGTGGTTGGAGGGAGCGCCTCCTGCCTCTCCATGCTCTGGCTCAGAGACCACGCAGAGGAGCTCCGGAGAGAACCCGGCCCTCTGCGTGACGAGACAGAGCTTTCACGACCCTCCCCTTGTTCCCTCCAGGGCCCATGGAGCTGGGAAATTGGGGGAGTCGGCATGTACCCCCTCCATGGTGCCCTTCTGGCTCTGTGCATTCCCTGTGTACTTATCACACATATTCTGAGTGCCCACTCTGTGCTGGGCAGCCAGGACACAGCAGTGAACTCAGTAGGCCCTGCCGTCAGGGATCCTTAGATCTCGTGCAGGAAGAAACCTCAGGGTATGGGATGAGGACGGGGAGAAGTGAGGAAGGCTGAGGCTTTGCCAACCTGCCAGGGCAGATGTGGAGGCCAAATCCGCGCACAGGCTGGCAGTGCTGGAAAAGGAATCGCTCCAAGACCACTTGGGTAAGAAAGTGGAGGCTCTGGGACAGTAGGGGAGGGACAGGGACATTTCACTTCCTCACCAGGCTCAGAGGCTTGGAGCTGTTGCAGGGGGCTGAGCTGACCTCTGTCCATCCCCTGGTGGAAAAAGAACTGACATCGCGAGGAAGGGTTGGGGAGGAAGGTTGGTGAAGACAGCTACTTTTTATAAGCAGAACACAGAGGGAGTTTTTCCTTCTTAGTGAGGAAGAGCTCATGGCATTCTAGGGACAAGCCGACCAACCCAGAGGGAGAATGAGAGGCTGGAACCTGCCCCCGGGTTCCCAGAGGTGGGCACGGTCCATCCAGCCCAGGGGGCCCCGTGGGACCTCCAGCCAGTCGTGAGGATGGCTCTGGGACTCTTCACAGCTCTGCGGAGGGACGAGGCCCGCAGAGCCAAGGCTTCTGAAAACCAGCTGAGGTGGAGGCTGCGGGTCCTAGAGGCTGAGCTGGAAGAGGCCCGAGGCGAGGGGAAGGCCATCTATGCAGGTGTGTCGTTGGTTGGGCAGGTGGGCAGGAGACAGGCGCCTGGGAAAGGACAGCCAAGAAGGCCCGAGGACACAAGGAAGTGAAACGAGGAGGATTGCCATCTGCCATGCCCAACTCTAACCTTCTCGGCTCAGTGGGAATCAGGCAGGGTCCTGGGATGCAGGCAGGAACCTTCCGGATCAGGATCACGCCTGAGGCCGTGTGCTTTGTGGATTACAAAATGCAGCCTTGGCCTTTATCTCATTCATCCCCCGGGAGTGAGTGAGGGTGGGGCTACAACCTGGGTCCTGAGCTGGAATGGGAGGGGGGCTGGTTTCCCAGCTCCAGCTTTGCAGGGTCTGCCAGCTTCTCAGAATCACAGGAACCACCAAGAAGGCCTTTACCCTCCTGTCCCACTGGACCAAAAAGGCCCACCCCACCCACACGTCCCTTCCTTTCTCCGCCATTCCATGCACACCGGGGCCCCATCGCCCTCGGTCCCCACCACAGAGATGAGTCGTCAGCGCTGCGCCCTGCAGAAGGAAATGGAGACCCGGAGCAGGCAGCTGGAGGAGGAAGTGAGGGGCCTTCGGGAGCAGCTGGGTAGGCTTCCCCACCCCCAGCCCACGAGGGCCAGCCTGCAGGGGTGGACCTGAGAGGGTCCTTCTCTGTGGGCGCCTGGGTGGTTCCGTTTGCTGAGTGTCTGACGACGGCTCAGGTCATGATCTCAAGGGTCCTCAGTTCCAGCCTCGCATCAGGCTCACTGCTGTCAGCGCCGAGCCCACTTTGGATCCTCTGCCCGGCTCTCCCTCTGCCCCTCTCCTGCTTGTGCTCTCTTTCTCTCTCTCTCTCTCTCTCTCTCTCAAAAATAAACATTTAAAAAAAATTTTTTTTAAGTCCTTCTCTAGACTACTATCTAGGCTCTCTTACCCTTTTCTTTAAAAAAAATTTTTTTTCAACATTTATTCATTTCCAAAAGACAGAGAGTGAGCAGGGGACGGGCAGAGCGAGAAGGAGACACAGAATCCAAAGCAGGCTCCAGGCTCCAAGCTGTCAGCACAGAGCCCAACGCAGGGCTCGAACTCACGTACCGCAAGATTATGATCTGAGCTGAAGTCGGATGACTTAAGCCGGAACTGACTGAGCCACCCAGGCGCCCACTCTTCCCCTTTTCCCCACCAACTCTCCCACCATGGAGGGTTGGAGTAGAGGGTTCAGAGTGGCAAAAACCTCTTAAGTTGTAACTAAAAAAGATCTGAGTCTCTTACCCCGTCTTCCTCTCTCAATAGTCTCTCCAAATCCAGATCTTTCTCCCCACCACTGCCGTATCTGTCCTGAGCAAAACATATTCCCTCTTAGCTGATTTTTGCAATGAAACTGAGGAAACATGTTTGACTTACGTTCACACCTTCAATGCTTCGGGCATGCTCAGTCCTACATAAGTACTTGCTACATAAGGGAATAAACCTTCCAGATAAGCAAAAGTGTGAAAAACAGGAAGTTTTCCCTCTTTCTTGGTTACGGGATGCCGTGGAGCGATGTGAGTGCACACACAAGCGCTTTCACAATCGTGGTCTCCAAGCTTTCTCAACCTAGAGGAGCCCCGTTTAGCTGTGCTTACCCAGGAGTTGCTTTTCTGCCACACAGACCTTGAATGCCTTTCCTCATCCTTGTCTTGTCTCGAATTTAAATTCAATCGGCATTTATGGAGCACCTCCTGTATATGCTAGGTGTCTGCCCATATACCCTCGCATTTAACTCACAGTGAGCCTGTCAGGTTTGTATCATTCTGTCTTCAAAGATGAAGAGACCTGGGCTCAGAGACAGACACGCCTGCGGTCCCACAGGTAGACAAGAGGCGACAACCAGACTCTGGACCCACATCTCCTGTCCTAATCCCACTTCTCTCTCTACTGTACCTTAAAGGTGTACATCCGCTCTTTAGAGGGACTGTGGGAAAATTGATGATACGGGGGGGGGGGGGGGTTCTGGAACAATCCCAGGCGTGTTCTGTTCACAGCAGCGTCACTACTCACTCGTCCTTCTCCTTCTGCCCGGCCCCGCAGAGACGTGCCAGAGGGAGGCTGAGGCCGCGAGGCAAGGGGCAGAGCAGGCCCTCGGGGAGCGGGACCAGACTCTGGCTCAGCTTCGAGCACACGTGGCAGACATGGAGGCCAAGTATGAGGAAATCTTACACGTAAGCACGGCTGTTTGAATCCCACCTCCCCCAGCCCCCCAAGCCCCAACGACAGAGCAGGGGTAAAGGAGAAGCAGCATCTGCACAGGGAGATCGGCTCCGTCTTGAAGACGGACAGCCAGGGATCAAACCATGCCCGCTACGCGTAAGCTCTGAGAAGACACTGGCAAGGAAAGCTTATAGACTAGCCTGGGGCGCCCCTCGCGCTGCCCTCTCCCTTCCTGGGGCCTGAAGCTCCGTGTCTACAGGGCAGCCTGGACCAACTCCTGGCCAAGCTGAGAGCGGTCAGGCCCCAGTGGGATGGGGCTGTGCTGAAACTTCATGCCAAGTACAAGGAGCAGCTCCACCAGTTTGGACTCAACCCCCTGGATCTCTGAAGCTGTGAGCCTCTGGCCTCTGGGGCTCTTGGAGGCTCCAGCAATAAAGCTGTCTTGATGCAGAACTCAGCAGAACTGTGGGCTGTGGCTTTTTGGCAGAGGTGAGGACCCCTTATGCGGCAGCTTGGTCTGGGCTGGCCCATTACTCCGAAGAAGACGGAACGAGAGGAGAGGAACTTGACAAGCTCTCAACTCTCCTTTAGAGAGCCTGGGTCCCAGGCATGGAGTCTGGAGCTGTTTTGGTCCTTTCAAACCACCGTCCCGTACCCCCCACCAACACAGGCAGCCAGAGTTGTGGGAGAAAGGCCATTTCTGTAATAGAGCAACAGTGACCAGGCACCAGCCCCCACAACCCTAAGGTGCCCGTAGGGGGAAGGCGTAACTGGTCTCCAAATCCGTGCAGTACACCCGAAACTCCTGGAGTCAGCCTTCCTCGGGCACTCTCCAGACGGCTGCAACCCCAGCTGGCCCACAGCCCGTCTAGAAAGGGAAATCCGTGTTCCTCTGTTTTACCACAACCCTCCCGTCCTACTTCACTTCTGGTCAAATGCTTGGGGGGGGGGGGGTTCCCACACCAAGAAACTCTCTAACAGTTCTGTGCACACCAGCTGGGTACCTGACAGCGTAACTCCATTCTGGCACCACTGGTGTGAAGAGAGCCTCAGATCCCCGAGGCTCAGCCCCGCAAGGCTGTCCCCACTTCTGATGCCAGGGTCACTCCCAGGTGCTTCTGACAACCGGCCAAAACACAAAGGTTCCCACGACCCCGCCAACCCCCTCCCCCCCACGGGTTCCATAGTTTGCCAGAGTGGCTCACAGAACTCAGAGAAACATTTTCCTCACTGGATTGCCAGTTCGTTAGAAAGGGCACAAGTCAGGAGCAGCCGGACGGAAGGACGCGCAGGACCAGGCGTGAGTGTGGCCGCTCCGTGCCCCTCTGGGCGCAGCACCCGCCAGCACCTCCCAGCGGTCAGCCGCCCAGAAGCTCCCTGAACCCCGTCCTTTTGGATTTTTATGGAGGCATGAGCAATGAAACCATTGGTCACTGGTGATTAACTCAACCTCCAGTGTCTCCCCGCGGGTCGGGGGAGGGTGTGGGGTGGGGCTGGAAGTTCCAGCCCCCTCGAATCACGTGGCAGGTCCCCCGGCAACCCGTCCTCCATCCTTAGGTGCTCTCCAAAAATCACTTCCTTAACAAAGCTGGATGTGCTTGAAAGGGGCTTGTTATGAATAACAGAAGACACTTTTCTCACTCTTACTACTTAGGAAATGCCAAGGGTTTTAGGAGCTCTGTGCTGGGAAAAGGTATAATTTATTAAAAATCACAAAACCACACCACTCCTTCTTTTCAGGCAGAACTTCATCCTTGGGACACAACTCCCAAGGCTCCCAGGCCCCCTAGTGGGCCTGCTGAGGCCTCTGGCCACACCCTCTTCTGGGAGGTTGGGCCCCTGGGAAGGGAGGGAGACCCTGGGCAATCCTGTGATTGGGGGCCTCCAGAATCCTAGGGCTGCAGCTTCTGGCTTAAAGACAGCTCCCAGCTCCTACTGTCGCGAGCAGGAGGATGAAGTCGAGGAGGCCTCCGAACACTCGGCTCTGTGTCAGGCGGAGGCGGACTACAGGAGCTCGGAGGCCGGAGCCCAGTCCTGAGCAGAGAGGGAGGAGAACAGGTCACTCAAGGACCGGACCAGCTCCATTTCCCTGCCCCACCCACACTGGAATGCCCAGGAATGTGGCTGGTTCCTCGGGCCCTTCTGTCCCCACCTGCCATGGCCTGAGTCCCAACCTGCATGCCTCACACTGCTTCGCCCTGCGACCCCCTCTCTGGCTCCCTCTGTCTCTCTCTGGCTGCTCGAAGCCCACCTGTCTCTTCTTCCTTACCTCTCCGAGCCCTGGGGGAGTCGAAGCTTCGAAGCCCCGGGGAGCTCTGACGGCCAGCTTCAGGCAGAGGGGTGGCTCAGCCTCAACCAGCTGCTGAAGCTTCTCCACGTGATCCTCCCCATCCAGGGGGCACCCATTCACCTCCAGAATCACATCCCCCGTCTGCAGCCCCGCCCGGGCAGCTGAGCCTCCTCCGGTGACCTGGTGAAGGGGGGCGTTACAGAACATGGGACACGACGGAAAAGTTGCTGGATGCTCTAAGACCTTGGGAGGGAAGCAGGCAAAGGCTCATCAGGAGGCAAATGAGTGGATAGGGCCTAAGTCACCTGGGAGATGAAGAGGCGAGGCTCACTGGCCACACAGGTGAGTCGGAAGCCATAGCCACCGCCGGGCCCAGGGTACAGAAAGCACTGGCGGGAGCCACACGGGGCAAGAGGTGTGCCTGTATCTTCAACTGGTAGGTCCTTGGTTTCAACCAGAGAGGCTGAGCAGTTTTCCTGGGGAGACACAGGAGCCTCTGTGCTCTCCAAGAAGAGAAGTGGGGACAAGCGGACCTGGAAGGAGACAGAGAGAACAAACCGGCGGCTTCTCCCCCCCCCCCCCCCCCCCCCCCCCCCCCCCGCCGGAGCCCTGCCCCATTCCGGGCTCCACCCCAGCCCCCGCCCCTCAGCTCGCACCATGCTGAAGAAGCGGTCAGCCTCAGGGTCCACAACAGTGAGGGAGGCAGAGGAGCCCTGCGCCCGGATCCTGGACACCGTCTCCTCGTGGCCCAGCCCCTCCACGCTTTCCCCAGCCACGGCCACCAGCCGGTCCCCAGCCTGCATCCCCGCTTTCTCAGCTGGCAGTCCTGGGTCCACCTCCCACAGGAACTGTCCTAGGACATAAACATCCTCAGGGCTCCTGCCCCGCTCGCCCTGGCGGCGGCCAAGGCCGCGGGGTGGGGGGCGCACAGTGGGAGGAGGCTCAGGGCTGCGGATACCACTTACTGTGCACGGAGAGCCGTGTGGGAACACGCGCGTGTCCACCCCCGAGACACGCCTCCCCTGCCCGCCTCGGGGGCTGCCACTCACCAGGTTGGCCATCAAGACCTTTCTCTTCCCGAAGCAGGAACCCAAAGCCCTGGGGCCCCTTCTGTAGGTGCAGAAGGCGTGGCTTGGCGGGCAGTGCCCAGCCCTCCGCCAGGGGCGCAGCCAGGGGCACTCCCAGCCGGTGACACTGCTCCTCCACCTCTGGCCCGGCCACCAGCAGGGTCACTTGCTCTCCACTCTGCCAAAGCTGTAGGGAACCCAGCAGGGCGTCGGCATCAACCAGCTGGGCAGAGAGGTCAGAGGCAGGCCATCCTGGAAGCCCTGGGAAGGAGGCACTGAGGGTGGGGGAGAGGATTGCCTAGCAGGGACCTCGAAGGGAAGGACAGCAGGAGACACAGGGTCAGATTGGGAGACGAGTGCCAGGGGGAGGAGTCTGCTGCCGGAGGCATGGCCCCCGGGCCCAGATGGGTGAGGCTGGATGGGGGAAACAGAAGGCCATACCTTCCTGTTGAGTTGGTTGTAAGTCAACTTGTCCACGCTGACCCCATTGACCTCCAGCAGCCGGGCCCCAGGGGGCACCCCCGCCCGCTCAGCCGCTCCTCCGGCACTCAGCACCAACCAGAAAGGACCCTGATAACCTGGAAGCCAAAAAAAATAAATAAATAAAAGCAAGTTTCGGTCTGCCGCCTGCCCAGAACTGGGCTGGGACCCCACTCTGGGCCTCCCTCCCGCGCCTCGGGCTCACTGTAGGTGACACTGAAGCCAAAGCCGCCCTCATCTTTCACAACGTGACACAGTCTGGGCCGGACCCCGGAGCCGAGGACAGGAGACAGGCAGGCTCTGTTTCCCTGCTGAGCTTGAACCGCCTCGTACACGCGCTGCGCCACAACCGTCAGCAACACGCGAGGACCGCTGGCCCGGATGCGGCGCAGCACCTAAACCGAGTGCAGGGAGGCTGGGCCGGCCCCTCTGGCCGACGCCCCCTCCCCGGAACCTGCTGTCTGGATGCCCTCCCCCAACCACCCGACCTGGGCAGCCCTAGGTCCTGGGAGCTGGGGGAGGCTGCGGCTTAGGGACTGCGCCCGTGTATCTAGGGAGGTGGCCTTCTCTCCCCGCGAGGTGCTGAGGGGTGCTCTCCTGCACCTCCGGGAAGCCTGGCCAATCTCACCGAGGCATAGTCTTCACGTTCCACCACGTGGCCGTTCACCCCTAGGACCCGGTCCCCTTCCTGAAGACCCTGGTGCTGGGCAGAGGTGCCTGGCTCCACCCTGCACACCACAGGCACAGCCTTGGCCAGCTCCTGCCTCAGGTGGAAGCCAAAACTCCCGCCCTTGTCTTTGCTCAGCAGACAGAAGCGAGGCCTCTCCAGGCTCCAGAGATCTGGAAGGGGAGGTAGGCAACAGTAAAGGGGGAGGAGAGGGGACATGGCCCCAACACAAGTCACCTTGTGCCTGGCAGGCGCTACCCCTGTGATAGGGTACCGGGCAGGCTCCTACCCAGTTACGTATTGGGCAGTGGGGTCAAATCCAAATGTGGGACGAGTGGCTTGGACAAAAGGAAACACCCACCCCCTGCCAACCCCCCACAGTTGCTCCCCACCAAGGCTGCTAGCAGAGGGAGGCTGAGTGGAGTGGTTACCAAGGAGACGGAGGCGATGAGGGGCTGTGCTATCTCTGGGGAAAGGGAAGGGTTGCCCAGGGTATGGGGGTTACCGGAGGGGTCATGGTCTTCAGCCAAAGAGAGGACAGGATTGTCAATGCCCTGCTTGGGGTTAAACTCAAACTTCCTACAAGGAGGCAAGGGACACACATAGGAGCAAGATGACACCTGGACTCTGGTCCCTGGTCTGAGTGCTAAAGAAGGTCTTCCCCACCTTGGGTCCCCTCCCCCTTGTCCCAACCCTTCCCCGCAGGGCACTTACAGAGATAGCGAGGCTGTGTCCTGAAGATCTGCTGTGCAAAGAAGGGGTGAGGAGATCAGGGCGCATCCCCGCCCTACCCCACTCCTCTTCCACGGTCATTAACTGAAAGGACTTGGGGGAGCCCCCAAATCCAGGGCTTGCCCCCTCCATTCTGCTCCAAAAGGACCTTCCCTTCTCTACTCTTCCCTTTGCCTCCCAGTCCGCGGCACAGAAATCTGAGCAGATCGGGGCAGGGAGAGGCCCAGGAAGACAGACCTAACCACTCACCTCTTCTCCCCTCACTTGCGGTCTGCCTCAGGGCTCCACGCCCCAACATCAAGTACACCCTGGTCCCAAAGCCTTGGCCTCCCGATCTGCCCTCTCACTGCCCTCAAGCCCCTCCAGAGGATTTCTCCCAGTCTCCTACCTGCAGCTGCTTCCATAGTTGGATGAGCGACCCGGCCGCTCCGGTTAGGGACAAGGTCCATCAAAACCAGCTGACCCTCCCACCCAGCCTGCCACGTCCCGCCTCCTTAAAGACGCTGCCTTAGAAGCAGCGGGGTAATGGTTAACGGGAGGATAAGGAGGACAGTCCTGTCCTCGGGGGAAGGATGGGGTTCCTCCTGCCCCCATTGCTGGGCCCCAACTTTCTCCGGAGACCCCGATGCGGTCCCAGCTTCTGCTCTTTGCAAAGGTGGGCTGCTGATCACTATAATTCCAAGCCTGGGATACGTATGTTTGAAAAGGTGACAGAAGTCCTGCAGCCCAGCACGACCGCCTCCGACCCCAGTGTCTTGTTCACGGACCAGCCCCTGGCCCTCACTGCCTCTGAACCTAGCGTCCAAGGACCACCTGCAACAAAAAGTGGTCCCAAAACAGTGCCCTTTCTTGAAAGCGCCAGGCAAGAAGGAGGCCATCGTAGGTGGAAGACACAGCTTTTTAATGGAAGCAAGGCAGTGCCCCGGCCCCTCGGAGCCACCCAGCGTAAGGACGACTGTGAGGAAGGGGAGGTGAAGGTGAGAAGGCACCGACGAGAGAGGAGGGTGGCTCCGGGCATCCTCCGGGTCCTCTGATGGGCAGAAACATGCAGAAGGTGGAGGCCGTAGTGCAACACCTCTGGCTAGGCAGACACAAGACGTGCGCCCCCTGCTGGCACAATCGGAAGCTCCTTGAGAGGACGGAGGCGAGGTTGGTAGTGCCCCAGGGCAACCGGCTGCCACAGTGCCACACGAGAGTCTTTCTCAGTCGTCCTAGCGAGTGGAGAGGAGGTACGTTCCATGTCCCTGGCAATTCCAGACTCGGGAGCAATGGCTGGGCCCCAGGAGAGCAGCTGGCACAGCTGTGCCCGGTCCTTCACCTCCAGCCCCACAGGGATCTTTCTGGAAGTAGTGCAAACCAGGAGGCCACAGAGGGAAGGGTCTTGGGGCTGGGGGCCACCCGGCTCGGTGGCTGCTGCCACTGCCTCAGCTTCCAGGGCCTCCCAGCTGCTCCAGGAGGACCCTGACCTCACCCTCCACTCGCAGCAGCTGGGCCTTGCGCCAGGGGTTAAGGGTGTCCCCTCGGCTGTCTTCCAGATCCCGGAGCAGCAGCTCCAGGTGGCGCCGGACGCGGCCGCGGTCCCAGCTGTTGAGGTTCCGCTGGACTTCACTCAGGATCACCGACCAGTACTCAGACACCGCTGTCCCGTGCGTCAGCGACACCACGACGCGGGCGCCGCCCTCAGCAGTGCCCCCCACGTCCCGCAGAGCCTGGCGGCCCTCTGAGCTCAGCTCGTTGAAGTAGAGGCTAAGCGGAGAGAGAAGAGAAGGTGCCGTTCAGTGGGGCTCTCAGAAGCAGGGCAGAGGGTGGACGGGACAGAGACCGGGGATCCTCAGACTCCCCCCCCTCGCTGTGGAATGTGATGGGGTGTGTGCGATGAGGAGGAGTCAGAGTCAGAGATGGAGGGGGGTGGCCAACGGGAGGCAGGGGAGGGAGGGATGGGGCCACAGGGTAGTAAGGAATCAGGGCGGGGTAAGGCGTGGGTTGGTTCTGAAGCGGG
>PJEM01006973.1:0-102931 GCA_004023845.1 Helogale parvula
TAGTATCAGATGTACAAAATATTCATTTGATATTTGAATATATTGCAAACGGATGCTTTATCATTCCCAATTTAGCCAGAGGAATCTAGAACACTAGAGTCATGTGTCTCATTCAAGGTTAATCAATTAGTAATTGAAGCAGGAGTTGAAACTAGGTTGATTGCAAATTCTCCCTACCATTTTGATACTGATGGTTTATCAGTGGAATGGATTTGCAGAAAGTATGTCACTATTTTCTCAGCAGTAGCAGCAGCAGCAGCAGCAGCAAAAAAATTAAGAGGAAAAAACAGTTCTCAGATTTGGTGTAGAACAGAATCAATCACCTGGAAAGTTTGCTATAAAAAATGTTCAGGACTTAGCTTTGCCCTTCTGAACTGGTCTGAGGTCTGGCTCAGGCACTGAAATTTGAGAGCCCACAGCTCATACAATATAAAAATGAAGACAGACACAGTGATGCACAGTGGCAGAGGTCCCAATGCTGGCAAAGGGGTTGGCCCTAAAAACCTGAAATGGGGGAAGAGGCCAGGTCAACAGCAGCAATGCTGATACCGCTCGAACCTTCCTAACACAAAGTGAAATAAGAAACCTCCAGGTCCAATGGACAGATAGAAGAGTTCCTATGACAATAAAATTGGATAAACAGGTAAAAACCAAATGTTTTGTACTGACATTTTAAATTATTTAAAATATCTAAAAAGCTGGCAAACCAGTTTCTTTTTATTCATAGCAAGGGATGTGGCTACTCGTCACAGAAGTTAGTTACCATGCAGCCGACTACAGTCTACACCACAGTCTACACATAGCCGACTATAGTCCACACTGGAGTTTTTAGAATCCTTTCTTGCATCAATAAAGCCACAGTTTGAATATTTTCCAAGTAGTGTCAGAAGCTTATCTTCAAAGGTTTATTAAATATAGTATAATAGTGACATCTCTTTTATGAACATGAAGAACGGATCAGCAATAGCTTAAGAATTTTCCAATGTCAAAAATTTAAACAGCAGTGATTACAGTAATGCTATTATAATTAAGAAACAAACAGCATACATGATACTGGTCAGGGGTGTCCTAACTAGAATTACAAACTCAAACATGTAAAGGGATTTGACAGGAAGTGGCATTCCTAATTTTATTTATGATCCAGTATTTTCCACTAATTATTGAAATCATTCATCCCTCCTCCCCAACTGTTAAGGAACAAACAGAAAGTTTCTTCAGCTCCATATTAATTAGCCATGGTGGGGGTTTCTTTTGCGAGACTGGGAAAGTCTGGCCAGTATGCGTTTTCTCCATTCTTCAGGTAACAGGTTCCATTCACAGACCACAGTGATGAGCAATGGCTCCAGGCTGGTGACACCAGTTTCCAGTCCAGGAATGTACACATGACTAATGCCGGGACAATTGGAACCCTTCCCTGGGGCTTTCCTAACTAGACTTGGCAGGGAAAAGCTATCAGATTGAGAGCTGCCAAGCATCATGTTTGCTCCTGTATGAAAAGATTTGGTCTATAAAGTAGAAAAATGTAAGAACCACACAAGAGGAAACAGAGGAAGGAAAACCAAAACATGCTGATGTCATTTCATTATTTGTTCTATTTCTCCCTTAAATCTGACCCCATCAAGGCATTTTCTATGGCTGTAGCACATGAATCAATGCATTTTCCTTTTGCTATTTAATGGATCTCTTTCACTTGCAACCAAGTAGTCCTGATCCACTAATTTCCCTATTTTAAATGAAGCTTTTCCTCCTGTGGACTATGTCGTTACAGAGACCCTGCTAGAAATGTTACACCGCCACCTGCCCGCGTCTCCAGTGCCTTCAGGCTTCTATTTACCTCCTCTTCTTCCGTGAAGTCTTGCCAGAACAGTACAATCCATGCCCTCTTTACTTTCAAAAAAAATACTATAATATGTCATTTTGTCATCTATAACCTAGTACTTTAACTACCTATTATTTAAACCTTCACATGTGTAGGTTTTTCTTTAATTAAGTTTTTAACAGCTTAAGACATACATATATGTATGTCTTAGGTTTATATATATATACATATATATATATATATCTTAGATTTATTTGTAATCTACACCATAGGTTTTTACACATTTCCAATCATACATATAAAATATAGCAAAGGCAATATGAATGAGTTCTGGTAGACTTTTCATACATTCCAGTGGGAACTAAGAATGTAGTACTAGTTAAAGAATTTGATTCACTCAGATAAAGATGTTACATAAATATCAGCTATTTAACATTGAAGAGTTCTCTGAATACTTCTGAAGTTTTGTTCCAAATAATGATGTCTGAAGTGGACATGAAGTACACTCAAATAGAGTCTCCTTTTAAAAATGTCATTGTCAAAGAGCATTCAGTGTCCATTACATTTTTCTCATAAAATATATAATCTTCACTCTACTATGTAGGTCTAAAGGGAACTTGGAAGACTGAATGGATGAGCTACCTAAATGAAACCATAAGTTTTCATCAAATCAAAAGCATTTTTCTTAAAATACTCTTGCTGTTTTAATTTCAAAATACTCAGGCTGTTTAATAATGTGGAATCATTTAGAGAACTATTTTCAAACGTGAGTTATACATAAATTTTTTTCCAACATTATAGGCATCTTTTATTATATTTATATCATGGGCTAATGTATCCACTTCTATTAATGTATCCTTAAAATGCACTGTCCTGAATTCTGTTGTAACACACTAAAGAGTTGTTTGGCAAATGAAAAGAAAAAGGAAAAAAAAAAAAAGGAACATAGAAAGAGAAAGACGAAAGACTGAAAACTGAAAGAAAGGGAAATTCCAATGTGATTCACAACTTGGGAAATTAAAAAAAAAAAAAAGAGAGATTTCTTGATGGAATGTGTGTCTATTGAAAACTGAACCAAAAGTCATGGTAGCGGCTGTGGATTCTTTAGACAGATGGTGTCAACAGACCAGTCGATTAGTCAGCTTGGCAATGGAAGAAGGATAGATAGTTTTACAAAATACCACCAAACTCAATATATGAGAAATAGAAAGGGGCTTGAATTTGAACTCTGATACCTGATCCTAGTTACTGCATGGTCTGTAAAATAGGCTAGTCTTGTCACCAACAGTTTAGAGTTTCCTCATTAGATTTTCATAGAAATGGTTCTCAGCACACAAAAGCCAAATCCCAGAAGGGACAGCTGGGTTTAACAGGTGAGGAGCTCCTCTAATGGTTTTCCTATCAAAGCCCCACTGCTGATTTTCTTTCTTCTTCTGTTTTTCTCTTTTTTTTCCTAATAGAAGCTGACAGTACCAATGGCTATTGTTTAAGATACATCATTGGAGAATTTACTCATAACTTAAGATACACAAACACTGTATCCCAAATTTAAAGTCCCTATTTACAAATACATAATCTTTTTGTTGCTCAAGGTAACTTTTATATTAGAATATATTTTGTTGAGTTAAAATTAGCCTTCAATAATTCTTTCCCAAGAGCATAACCATGTCAACCAATGCCACCAAATTAAATCAGAACCAGAAAGTTCAATTTGATTAGTAATTTTCCCAGTTAGCATGGGGTCCTTCTAATGGAAATTAAATTTTCATTTACATGGGAATGAGAAGAGGATATGGGGTCTTGCAGAAAAAAAGAGCAGGTTTGAGAATCAAGGAAGCTGATTTTTGCATCTAAAACCTAGGATGTCTAGGAGAAGTCTTTGAGACCCAGCTCACCCTTACCTCTTTATCTATAAGATAAAGACATTCTGGTAAACTATATTTAAATCAAATCTCTTTCCAGCTAGCTGATTACAAAAGCCAGTTAAATGAACATTTTGATTTCTCTGAATGTTATTATAAACAGCACTTGAAAGCTTGCCTCCTATTTTCATGACTTGTATATAAAAGGAAATTGCTTAGGTAAAACAAAAATTTTCATGACAATTTTGTTGGTTTCATAAAGATAAAACCAACATGCCTTCCTGTCCTCTTTAGGGAGACAGTTGGCACAATGGATAAAGAGATTGTGACTTGGACTTTGGAGTCCCAACTCTGTCCTTTAACTGGTTGTATAAATTTGGACCACCAGTTTTCTAAATTTTTCTAAACGTTAAGTTTCCTGACTTAAAAAAAAAAAAAAGACACAACTATTGAGAGGACTAAATGAAATACAATGTTAAAAACACTCTATCTACTCTTGACACAAAAGCCTTCAATAAATACTTCTTTTAAAAGCCAAAATTTAGGGACACCTAGATGGCTCAGTCCGTAAGCGGCTGACTCTTGATTTTTGGCTCAGGTCATGATCTCACGGTTCATGCATCAGCCTCTGAGCTGACAGCACAGAGCCTGCTTGGGATTCTCTCTCTCTCTCTCTCTCTGCCCCCTCCCCTGCTCATGTGCATTCTTTCTCCTTCTCTCTCTCTCAAAAGTAAATAATCTTTAAAAGCTAAAACTTTTAGATCATGTCTTTCTAGTCAGCAAAATTGGGACCAAGGAAAACCAGAATTGTTGAAAATCCCATTATATGAACACTGAAAGTAATCTGTCAACCTCTTCTGTAGCTGGGTGTTCAGCAACAAATGAAAAGGAAACAAAAGTCCCAGCACCTAGGTGGTGAGCATAATTATGTTTCTACATTCATGTGACATTTCAGACCATTACACCCTAACATTCAACTTTGATCCTGAAAATTCTACCCACTTTAAAGCATCATAAAGACCTTTATGTAACAAATCCTTAAATTACATACACATATATAGGGAGGTCTAATCTTGTTCTTTTGTATGTTTTGTTGTGGTAGTGTATTTTGAATCCCAAATTTAATCAGAATTGGTTCACCATACTAGGACATGACATGCATTAAGTACTAAACCGAAAAACAGACTCAATGTAATATACACATCAGAACTGCTACAGCAGGGTGTAGGCTCTCAAAATCAAGAGCAAACGGTTAAGGCAGAGTATTGAGAAATAGCAGTGATGGCAAAATAACGAATCTTCATCCTACGCTACACAACTTGGAATCAGTGTTTCGCCGAACCCCAAAGTGGAGGCCTGAAGAGCTACCTAAAGATGCATGAAAAAGAAGGAAAGAACCACTCAACATATAGTATCATTAGAATTAGTGTCTGTGTCTGCCTTAGATCTGACCTTGGCGTGCCTCTACTCATCCTTGTACTGGGATGATCAGGAGCCAGGAGTCATAAGCCTGGCCGATAGTCTTCAGGATTCCAGGAGTCCGTTGGCCTGGATTTACATGAAGCCAACTTTCCTTGATGGAATTTCCTGCTAAAGGCACAGGACAGCACACACCCTGTCTTCACACTGTCTCCAAACCCCTTACCCACCATAATCAACTCCTGGACCCTCTGTCTCCCTGTCTCTTCTTCATATCAGCTTTTGCTCAATTTTAGTTCTACTCAAATCCTGTACTGACACTTTGTTCTCATGGCATGTATGATTGAATCTGTATATTTTGCTACATGTAATTATACATCTTGGAAGCCTTTCTTCACTTATTATGACCAATTAAGAAATCTACTCTTGTATTAGAAGAGAAATAAGAATGACCGCAAAATGTACAGGGTAATGCTTTGCATTAAAAAAAAAAAAAGCAAAACCTGAATTCTCCTCAAATTTTCCTCAAGACCACAATATGTGGTTGCCTTGTAAATTTCATATATGACAGCAAACATAAACTGTACCATTACATTTTAACAATGCAAATCTGAAGTTTGCCTAACACCAAATCTCTTTTTTCCCTTAAATTTCTTCACTTAATTTGAAAAGGGGATGGTTCAACTATATAAAAGCAAGAAATTGGTATAAAACTATTTCTTTTCTCTTCTCAACTGATAGAGGCCATTTAAGCTGAACAGTCCCTGTCATCTGTAAGATAAATTACAAACCACTTAGCCTGTCAGTTACAACCTTCCACAACCTGACCTCAATCTACCTTTGTAAACCCCAATTCCCACAATTCCCCTCAGATCTGGAAAAATAAGAGTACTCACTACACTACAAGCATGCTTTGTTCTTTATCCTCACACTCCTCTCTTCCTAAAACTCCCTTTTCTTTCCCATCTGTCTCCCCTTCACTCTATCGTCTCCAAAAAATATCATTTAAGTACTTACTCTAGCATGATGGTATTTCTCCCTGCAAAAGTTTTAATCCTATTTCTCTGTTCTCTGCAATGATAAACTACATATATTATTTAATTACTCATATATATATTTTTTAATATTTATTTATTTCGAGAGAAAGTGTGTATGTGCAGGAGAAGGGCAGAGAGAGAGAGACAGAGAGTCCCAAAAAAGCTCTGTATTGTTAGCACAGAGTCCAAAGCGGGGCTCCAACTCAGGAACCGAACCGTGAGACGATGACCTGAGCTGAAATCAAGAGTCGGAGGTTCAACTGAGCCACCCAGGCACCCCTTAACGATTTATATTTTTGCACTCAAACTGCAATGTACGCTTCTTGAGGAAAGGGACAAAAAGCTTTTTATTTTTTTTTGTTCTTTTTAAATTTTATTTGTTTTGAGAGAAACAGAGACAGCATGAGTGGGGGAGGGGTAGAGAGAGGCGGAGAGAGAGAGAATCCCAAGTAGGTTTCACACTGTCAACACAGAGCCCGAAGTGGGGCTTGAACCCACAAAATCATGAGATCATGGCCCGAGCTCATCTAAGAGTCCAATGCTTAACTGACTCAGCTACCCAGGTGCCACTCTATTTTCTTATTCTAACCAGAGCACTAGCAGAGGATATCAATTCAACCAATCAATAATCTAAAAATCATTAGCTACTTTGAAAAGAAATAAACCACAAAGTAATTATGAGAAAATAAAAATCTTTTTAGACACACGTACCACAACACTGGCATCATATATCCGAAACCATAAGTCCTACTTATTAACACATACATGCAAAACTGTTTCAACTAATGATTATAATCACTTAAGGACCTTATTTAAAATATCACCAATTCCTCTAGGCTGAGAAAATGTACTAACCATTGTATAAAATCTTAATATTTATTTAGTAAGCTGCCCTAATACATACACACACACGCACACACACACACACACACACACACACACACACATCTTGCTAATTATTTTCAAATATTACCAATACATCCAACATAAACATATATACAAATCCCACATATGAATTTCCTGAACCTTCAGTTATTTCTGCTGTCCTTTCCTATAGAGTCTCAATTTTCCAATTTCCAAATTTCAAAAATTATCAATTGCACTAAATCTGATTTTTAAATTTTAGATATACATATCTATTCATTAAAGGCCTATATATTTACAGATATAAAGCCAATAAAAATGCATGCTTCCATCTAGTGGCCAGTTCAGTCAACCAGGGTAGGTGTGGAAGAATGGATACATGAAATTCCCATGAAACTCACAATATCAGTTCAACTAAACAACTCTAGTTTCATCTCTTTTGGATCAAAGTTTATTTTTTTTTCATGTTTTTAATGTTTATTTTTGAGAGAGAGAGAGAGAGAAAGAGAAAGAAACAGAGCACAAGCAGAGGAGGAGAAGAGAGGGAGACAGAATCCGAAGCAGGCTCCAGACCCTGAGCTGTCAATACAGAGCGTGACACAGGGCTCAAACCCATGAGCCAGGAGATGCTGATCTGAGCTCAACCGACTGAGACACCCACGTGCCCCAGGACCAACGTTTCTAAGACTAGGTGTCTTCAGTTTTCACTTCTTCCATATACTGCCTTACATCTGTTTGACATGTTGCAAGAAAATAAAGACAGTATTAATAATAGTAATGACAACAACCACTTTTGGAGTCCTTATTGAACATCAGTTACCATCCATGGTATTACGCATATTGTGCCATGCCAATCAATGACTTTGAAAATTGATAATACTGTGCTTATTTTGAAAGAAGAGAAACTGAAACTCAAAAATGTGAAGTGCTTTTCCTAATTTTTCCTTTTCTTTTTAGTAATCTTTACACCCAATGGGGGGCTTGAACTCACAATCCCGAGATCGCGTCACATACTCTTCTGACTGAGCCAGCCAGCCACCCCTCCTCATTTTCACATTATTTAGCAGCAAATAGATTTATACCCGGGTCTAGTTCTGTGTTCCAAAGCCTGTGTTCTGCATTATGCATTAAGAGACAAAGAGCTGATGATCCACAAATAGACTGTTTTTCCTCCTAACAATTAAAATCTGACTGTACTTAAGCTGGAAAAGTTCTGCAGATTATATTCCCAGCCACCTCCCTTGCAGCTGAGGTCAAACACAACTTGAATCTATTCTTCAACCATTTACAGACCCCTTTATCAACGTTAGTACTCTTCAAGTTCTGACATCTCTCTTCAGGCCAGAAGTATTTATTTAATCAACAAGTACGGCTTGAGGAACATCAGGCTCTTATTCATGGTTAAGTAATTAAAACCGGAAAACACATCACCAAGTGCCTAATATATGCAAGCATTAATTGGTTCAATTGGTGAATGTTTCCCCAGACTGCATTTGTTTCTTATGGAAGGGTGCTGTGTTCTTATCCATGCCTCATGGCTTTCAGGGTTTGCTAATTAGTGCTTTCCTAATCCCATTCAGAAAACTGGAGCAAGTTTTTGCCATTCCCCTTCCATAAATGGGTGGTCACTGAGATTAGGTCAGGTCAGCTCAGCCCACAATAGCATCCTTAATCAGCCAACGTGAAACAAAAATGAGGCAAAAATCCTGGCTTTTATCTCACACTGTCTTTGGAGCTAATTAAAATGCAGAGGCTCTTCCTCCTGTTACAACCCTGCTGTTCTATACACTAATAAGCCAACAAAAGGTGCTGAAAGCAATGGGCTGAATAATTGTTGAAATTTACAGTTCCTTAAAGGCAACTGTTAAAAGATTTCTGTCTCCTCAGCAATGTAGATCACATTCTGATAAAGAATCACTAACATCTCCTCTCACATTTATTTATATAAAGAATCACACAGATCTAGGGAGGTTCGGATCCTATAATTGTTGGGTTTTGCTGATTTTGCTTTTACTTATTTGGTTTTTAATCCACTTTACTAACCAAAGAGTTAAAACAACACCATGTTCTTCTACTGAAATCTGCCCCCCAGAGAACCCTGGGCCTCTGCTGCTTTTAAAAGTGCTATGAAAGCCCACTGGCATAATAAACAAAAAGGTAGGAGGGGAAGTGGAATAAGACAGGATGCAGACAAAAAGAAAAAAATTAACACACCACGCGCGCACACACGCACACACACACATATAATGCACTCAAGTAATCTACTTGGGCTCATACCCTTCCTAGTCATTTTACCCACCAAAAATAAATCCTTAAATTAATAATCAACCTTAATGAAACTATCTTCTAAAACAGAGTAAGCTTTTGATCTTCCTGTTCCCTGCCTCAGGGTATTCCTTTATATTTATTAAAATACACCTTGAGCATGTTACAAGTAAAACAATAATTTCCTACACTTTAATACATGCACAAGCATATAATTTAAGGAAACATTTGCCAAGGAATAGCACATGTTCCAAACACATATACCAAATTAAATTCACATTATAATTATATTTAAAAATCAATACATTAAGAATTCAACATGTTCAAAGAGGTGTATTAGCCCCAAACTGTAATTATAAGAAAGTGACCTGCCTCCCTAAGACGGAGCAGGATGTAAGACGTCTGGACAGAGAGGGAGGATTATCATCACCGCCTCCTGCCTCACCACACACACCTCGAAAACAGGAAGATGAAGAACTTGCACATTTTCATCTGTTTGGCAAAGGCCACGATGCCTTAATGATGTAAAGACTTCAGAAGGTATCAGGGTTTTCTGAAGCTGCACAAAATACTCTAAAGGCTCTAAAAATGTAAAGGTATGAGGATAATTAATAAAGCATTCTTTTCTAGCAGAAGAACATTCCCTATTTCAAAAGTTTAGACATCTTCTTGAATATCTTCACCATAGGGTCTTGCACGTACTATCATTTCTCTACAGCCTGGTATTTACTTAAAACAAACATCATAACAGTAACTACTGGTATTTGCAGCACAGGGAACCGGCTGAAAGATACACAGTGAAACAACGTTCCTCAGTGGATAGAACTTAGCTTCCTAGGTGCCCTCCCCCACCTCCGTTTTGATACAGGTAACAAACACTATGAACTTCCTCAAAACACGTTAGTCTATGGGAATGGGGAAGGGTTATACATCTGGGAGACAGAGCTTTGAGATGATCCATCCAGGGAGATAATTTTAAATAAAAAGAAATAATAATTGAGAGTAATTAGTGAGCTTCAAATACACATTACCTTAAACTATTAACCACTAACATCCAAACTATCATTACATTTTAAATCACGAAAGTAAGATAATAAGGACGCTGACACAAAACACAGTATATATATTTTTCATAGTAACGTATTTGATCCTTTCAGCAACCATATAAAATACATCTTACAATTTTATCCATATAGAAGTCTAAGAGCTAATGAACACAAAGTGTAAGGAATTCACATTTCTCAAACACACATGTAATTAGGCACTGAGTTTGTGCACTTAATTATTATAGCGTTCTATGTAATTAAATAAATTATAGCATATTATAGTTCACTTTACTGTACTCTATGTAATAGCAATGGTTTCACATGTATAAAGTGTTAGAGACTATATTAAGTGCCTCACACAAATTATCTCATTTAAATCTCTACAAAATAATGAGGTAGGCCTTATTACCATTCTATCCTTAAGTGACTACAGATCAACCTCTCAAACAAGAAAGAGATGTCCAACTTCTGCTACACAAAACTCATTAACCAACGGCATTGTGATGAAGGCATTTTTGCCTAGGTTAAATATTGGGCTTTTTCCTTTGAATTATGGTAAATACTATCTTAACCATTTTTTAATTTTTTAATGTTTAATTTATTGTTGAGATGGGTGGGGAGGGACACAGAGAGAGGGAGACACAGAATCCAAAGCAGGCTCCAGGCTCTGAGCTATCCACACAGAGCCCAATGTGGGGCTTGAACCCACGTACCATGAGATCATGACCTGAGCCAAAGTCAGACACCTAACCAACTAGGCCACCCGGGCACCCCTATCTTAACCATTTTTAAAGATACATTTCAGTAGCATTAAGCATATTCACATTTTTTCCCGAAACAGATCTCCAGAATTTTTCCATCCGGCAAAACTGAATTCTAAACTTATTAAACAACTAGCTCTTTCCCCCAACCCCCTAAAGAGCAGCCAGATACTGAGCATTTTTGTACCATTATAAACATCTACAAACACACTCATATATATATATAAATGATAGCAACCAAATTCAAAAATTGGTTTTTTAACTTTAAATTTATGAAAATAGGATAGACGTGAAAGCATTTACACAGTAAGAGTTGAGCCTTTCTATCAAGTTCCAACTGAGAGAAAGCTCAATAGTTGTCTTTTTGTAGATTTTACACTTTTCGACAAGAAAAACAGTGGAAGTGAGTTTGAAAGGCTTCAACACACTAATCACAGTTATCAGAATCAAATGACTGATAAAGGAGAATCGGAAATGAAAACGTAGCAACCAAGAAGCAAATGCGCATCTCCCCTTCCTTCCACCTGCCACCTACACCTCCATACCCATCCACAGGCTGGTTCCCTAAAGGGAACAAAGAAACAATTTTAAACTAATTTACCACTCCCACTATCTTTCCTTCTTAGTAGTTAAATGAAAACACAAAAGAACCCTGGAAGACATTTACACAATCTGTGTCTCAATTCCAAGGGTCAGGACACTTGATAGATGAATGCTAATCAAAAATGAATACTTTATTTAAATTGCCACAAGATTCAAATACTCAAGCAAAGTATAATAAAAAGGGAGAACAGCCTATCAGAACTCATATTACAGCCTTTTTCTGATGAATGAATAATACTTGGCATTGTAGAGAATAATATTAAGAAATTACAAAAAAGCTAAGCAACAAAACACCAAATCTTCAATATGAAGGTACATACAGAGATGAGGGGAAAGAAGTGGTTAAGACATAGGACCAGTTTCAAGTATAGACATGAGTATCTGAGTATATAAGTACGTAGGAAGTCACTACTGTCTTGGGTTACGTTGGAAGGCAACTGGGGTAAGGGTGTGAAGACACTATTAAGTTTATTGGGGAAATTAAAAAAAAAAACCTTTAAGGAGATAATTTTAGGGGCAATTGGCCTAAAGTTGGCACAAACTGCTTGTCACCTGGAGGTGGCACACTCAAATAAGGTGAAACACATAAACAAACATATGGTTAGCAGAATCCACGGTATGCATGCATGTTATCAATACATAACGATAAAATATTTATAACAATGAGAATAATATAAGTAATAAGTTATCAAAGATCTGTGGTGACATTCTGCTATGCTTTACTCTTTATCCTTTACTTATTCTTTATTTATGATATCACTTTATTCTTCCAATAACCTTATAAGTGGACTATGACAATGATGACAATGATTGTACAAACCCCTGTGACAGAGAGGGGAAATGAGTCCGGAACATGTATTGAGGCACTCTGACTCCAGAGTGATATTTACCATTATTCTATGCTGCTTTATGAGATTAGGAAAATCAGGAGCCACTGCTAAATTTACCTTCCCCAAAGCACAGCTGAGATGACTCAGAAGATAAATGAAAAAGAGAGATCAGAGGGAGGGAAGCAAGTCCAAAGTCTGTTTCAATAAACATCAGGTTCACAAAAGAATGATGTGAGAAGTAGAGAGACACAAGATCAGTTAATAATTATATCGAAAAAAAGGTGAACTCTAAGCAAACTGTAAAAGGTATTAAAATCTTTTGGTTGATATCTCCTAGGACCATCCTTTTTTTTTTAATTGTGATATAATCGACATATAGTGAGTTTAAGGTACTATATACACTGTATTGTTACAATACAATACAATACATTAATTTGATACATTTATATACTGATTACATGATTACCATCAAAGGGTTAGCTAACACTTCTATCACTTCGCATAATTACCATTTCTTTTTTTGTGGTGAGAACAATTAAGATCTAGTCTCTTAGCAACTTTGACATTTATAACACAGTATGGTTGACGATAATCACTATGCTATGTACGGATATCCAGAATGGATTTAACTACTAGTTTTAAGTGTGTACCCTTTAAAAAACATGTCCCCTTCCCCCCCAAAAAATCTCCCCACTCCCCCACAACCCCCCAGGCCTGCTAACAACTATTCTAGTTCAGCAGTTTAAGAATCCACATATAAGTGATACCATGTAGTATTTGCCTTTCTCTGTCCATGGCCATCATGTGCATTTCCACCATGGGTCCTACTGTGTGCATTCAGCTCTCAGAGCTGCTTGATGAGTGAGCATGATATAGGTCCATATCTTCCTTCTCTATCCCCCCCTGCATTAATTTTCCCCTGATCTCTGTCGCTGTTCTTAATGCAGATGAGGAAAAATTGGACCATCAGACTAGCTGGCTAACACATTCCTTGACACAGGTGACTATATAAATCTTGGTCCAAAGAAGTGAAAGGAAATGTGGTACATAAAAGACAGTTTTTTAAGAGGGTAAAGATTGAATGAGGAAGAGAAAGAATTTTATCTCGTAGCCGGGTTTCTCAAATTTGTCTCACAGTGATCTGGAGCAGGATCATTCTGTGTTGTGAGGGGCTCCTATAAGTGGTATATAATGTTCTGGAGCATGATATGGTTCTTCTCATTAGATGCCAATGTGCCCCCACTGATAACCACCAAAAGTGCCAAATGTCCAACCATTGTAGACATATTTAAGTTTTATTTTGTTTTACTATTATTTTAAACTATTATTTGTATGGTGTATTCAAAAGATGTGCAGGCAGCAACAAAGGTGGGATTTCAAACAAAGCCTGGGAAATGGACGCTGCTAAGAATCTATGGAAATTCCACCTATTCAAACACCAGCTCTACAGAGTGAAGATTCAAGTTATATGGACAGTGACAACCCCAACAGTGAAAAGAAGGCCAGGATTAAACCTGAAACAGGTAACAGGGGGTTAATGATCACGTAAAAAGGAGCAGCAAAAAGGTTGTTGGAAGAAGAGAACAGGACTTACGGCATGCCATGTTCTCGAAAGCCGTAAGGAGCCTGAATGAGAGGGTAATCAGAGACACTTCACAGGAAGATCCAAGAAAACAAGACCCCAGATGACACCATTGCTTTGAAACAAAAGGGATGATTGGCCATCTCAGCGAAAGGGTTCTAGAAAGAACATTTCCAGCCACCACCTTCCCATTTGGCGTCCTGGCGCAATCTCTACTCACCATAATGGAAGGAAAGAGTTAATGTATATTCTCATAGGCTTGGGTTGCTAGCAATTACTAGCAGCATAGGTTATACTTCCATGGCAGCATTCATTGAGGAAAAAAAGAATAAAACCCCACTCCTTCTGAGTTGTGGGTGCTGATCAGTCAACCATGGGGCCAAATCCTGCCTCTCAAATCTCTTTGTAATATATACCATTCACCCAGGCAGAAGTCTTCAATGACAGCTATTCATGGGTCCCGAACTGATCAAATGCAGGCCACAGTGATGGTTCAGCACTACTTGCCTTTCCTGAACGAACAGAAAAATTTTCCCAACCATCAGTCCGGCACACAAACTCGACTGCTTCCTTTAGACTTTTAATGGAGTGCCCTCCAAATGGCACATCAGAGAAAACATTTCATCTAAAGAACACGGATAGAAGGCAGCTACTTGTTCAGCGGCAACCCTGGCCTTTTGGGGTATGTGCAGTCTTGGTTCTGAATAACAGGGGATAACGGGGAAAAAAGCTTTCCCGTCTATTCTAAACACGCCTTAGTCTCCTTTGAGTCAGAGCCGCTAATTATGCCAGGCAGGCTGAATGATGAGTAGTGGTTTTGTGATCCCCACCATTGTTCAAAAGGGCTGAGATCACCAATGCATTTTCCTAGGTATAGAGAATTTGAAGGGAAAAGTCTGAGTACTTATTATCTCTTTGTTTTCTTAAACAGTGCCTATTTACAAACTTTTCACTAGTGAGTAAAAACATTTACTGGCAATAAAACACAGCAGTGTTTCAGAATGTTAACCTCTTTCCCCCATAACATGATAAAGTGCTCTGAGTGTTTAGGAAGAACAAAGCTGCTTTCTTTTTGTTCCTTGCCACAAACACAGAATAAGGGAATATGGGGAGAAAAAAATAGAAATAATTAATGCATATATTATATATATTTTTCTCTATATATTATATATTAATATGTCACAGAAATATTATATATGTATATATTTCCCTTAGAGCTATCTGTAGTGCAAAATTAAGCAACTGCACGCTACCTTTACGAAACACCCTAAAATAAACGAAACAACACATCACGACGGACTGGGGAGAGGTAACTCTTACTCCTCAGAGAATCATATTGGTAATGGAAAATAGGGCATAAGAATGAAGAAAAGAGAAATGCTGGGTGATAAATCCTGTGGCCCCTGAAGTAGACTAGCAAGCCTCCCTTTGGGTAGCTATTTGTTTTCTAACAAGATCTAAGTGGGATCTTGTTAAAATATTTATAGTTTGAAAACATTTTAATTATCTCTGGGCCTTGCCTTTATAGAGGTCCTTGAGGCAAGAGTCACGCTATAAAGATATTATATATTTTAAGTCATGAAATATGGAGAGCTGCATCCAAAGATACATAACGAATCATTGATAAACGAAGATAACAAATGAACTCACGATTGTTTCTATACAGCCCGCATATTCTATTTATGAAATCTGCTAAGTTATTGCAATGTCGACTTTAGCATCAAGGATACCAAAATAAATTCGGGGGAAAAGTTGTGAGCATATGAAGAACTCTCCAAATGCTATTTCCTCTTGAGAGTGAAATTTTAAATCTTGCTGTCTGTGTATTTTTCCTCATATGTTTATAATTTATTGCTAAGTTCCCTTTTTTGCAAGAATTTTCATATCCATTAAACAGAGCTAAGAACTGAAAGGCAATTTTTTATGAAGGTAATTGTGTTTATCACTTAAGACTGGCAGACTCTTCTATTTGGTCCAGTTTGGGGGAACATTCATTTTAACTAGGCAAAATTGGAAGCAAATAAGCTGTGAAGACAGGAAAAGATTGTTGCTTGCTCTAACTTCCACAATACAATTCTGGAGTCTCACATTTTTGTGGTCTAACATATTCCTTATAGGGCACACCAGATGACTAGCATTATTGACAGAAACCTTTTATCCCCACCTGCTGGAAGCACGAAACATAACTGGGTCCAAGATAATTGCTGACATATTTCAGGAAGAGAAAAAAAAGTATTTGTACAAATTAGATTTAAAATCACCCATTTTAAACTATAGCCCTCAGTACATTATTTCTGCCACTGAATTGATTCACAACCCTAAAGACCTTTGTTTTGTGATTGTTACAAGGTTTATTCTGCTTCTCTATTTCTTTTAAAGTTGGCCATTACATCTCATCAAAATTGTCAGGCAATTATTTTGCAAAGGAAATTATGTAAATAGATGATAGTTGGAGAATAGTCAAATTATGGTCCTTAGGAAAGACACTGGTATGAAAAGATCATGTATTGTCATATTTCTTGAGTTATGAGGAATGAAGTATATATTTTTTATTACATACAAAGAGCAATGATGCCAAGGTAAGAACTTCAGAAAGTAGATTTCTCTTTAAAAAAGAAAAGAAAAGAAACTTCCTTTTGTCTTTGATATAACATGGGTTTTAGCTGCCTCAGGGGTTACGGAAACAGAAAGCAGCTGTCTGGAGTCACCTTCTGTTGTATAAGTTAATCATCACCGTTGATTATTCACTAATTTAATATAAAACTTTATGTATCTTCTAAAGAATATTAGTGCTCTTTTAGATTATTTAATTATAATGGGGTATAATAATTTTAGTAGAAGCCTATGACTGCTACAGAAAGCCAAAATAAAAGTTAATACATAAGTATAAAAACAAAGTAGTTGCCTTTAGTTAAAAGATTTTTATACTTTTATGGTATTTAATAATTGTAACAACCACCGGAGGGGAAAAAAAGGAAAGAAAGGAGAAATTGTCTGTCACCATTGGATTTTTCCCTTTTGAACTAAATAATATTTTTTCCAAGTTTCCTAAGAAAATATTTAGTACATTATATATCTTTCCAAATACACTAAGATTCCACCCCCCAATACTCTTAGAATCATTTTTGACTGGTAGTATACTGTTTCAGTCATGTCGAATACGTAAGAACAGATGAAAAAACCATGTCTCAGCAAATATTTCAGAAGTTTATAAACTGTAAATTTCCTCTATCACATTTAAATAGGAGACCAGAAGGCCTCTGCCAAATATCAGCATAGATTTTAACGAGTCAGTTTTCTGAAAAATAAGTTAGTTTCCTTCCTTCATTCCTTCCTTCCTCCTTCCCTTCCTTCCTTTTCAATCTCTCCACCCAACACAGGGCTCAAACACACAACCTCAAGGTCAAGAATCATATGCGCTAGTGACTCCTGGGTGGATCAGTTGGTTAAGCATCTGACTTCAGCTCAGGTGGTGATCTCAGTTTGTGGATTTGAGCCCCGCATCGAGTTCTGTGCTGACAGCTCAGAGCCTGGAGCCTGTTTCACATTGTGTCTCCCCTTCTCTCTCTCTGCCCCTACCCCACTCATGCTCTGTCTCAAAAATAAATTTAAAAAGAAAATTAAAAAAAAAAAACAACCGAATCATATGCTCTACCAACTGAGCTAGCCAGGTTCCCCAGTTTTCTATCTAAATACAGGCAAAGGTGAAAAGGAGTCAGAAGAGCACTAACACGTAGCTAGCAACAAAGCAATAGAATTCTATTCATGTTTTCAATACATATTTACTGAATGGCTGTTTTTTACAGGTGACGTACTTGGCTCAGGAGGAATCATAAACAAAATGGTAGACATCTACCTTCCCCTACCAAATTTACATTTAGCTCACTCCATGAGGAAGGTATTTATATTTTCTCAAACCTGCCTGAAATTCTTCTTTAATTAGACTTTATTAAATATTAAAACAAATTACTTATACAAAAGCCACAGATATTATATATCAGGTAATATTTGCAGTAACTAGCACTCCACAGTTCCACAGATATGTGTTAAATGAATGAAAAAACAGTAAGAGAAATTAATCCTGAATTTAACTATGTATAAATTAATCTGTTTGATTAAGCAAGCAATCAAATAATGGCAAATAAAAATTGTAGCGCATACAGTTAAAATAAATGCCGTTTGAATTGCTTTTGCAATAGGAATCAGTTTGTGCTTGTTCAATTTAGGTTTTAATAAATCACTATGGAAATATTAGCACTATATTCCAACCAACTATGCTATTATTATAAGCAGTAATTTACATTTAAAAATCTAAATATGCACTCTATTATGCACAAAATTAGCAACTGATTACTATGGCAGATCAAGCATGCATAATGGCCTCCACTCTTTATGAAACCACTGTCACAAAAGTTCTGAGATGGGATAGAGGGTCTGTATCACCAGTGAACAAATTTCTGAAGGCGAGAGAAAGCATGAGAGCCTGTTCAGGAATGAAATAGGGTGGCTGCTTAAAATCTGCTGTAGGGGGCTCTAGATAATGTACAAGTCTGCAGAGGCAGCCGGTGAAAGTCAAGGCTCAGTCTGCAGGTACTGTGGAAGATGGCTGTGCAAAGGATACTCAAAAAAGGGTTATTGATTAAAGGTCTGTATAAGGGCAACTCTTTCACTTGAAACCTCCTCCTTCCTAAATGCAGGCAGAAACAGGCAGCCGGCATTTACCTCCAGCAAAACCAGCTGACGCTTTCCCGGTGAAACTGAGAGACCTGTCAGGTGAAACCTAGCATAATCCTCTTCTTTAATCCAAGTGCTCCTATAGGCCTACAGCTGGCTTCCTTAGCGGATCCCCACACAACTCCCCCCACCTCCACCTCCGTCAAAGCAAAGTCTCACTTTTATTTACCGGACACAGAACTCATAATGAGATTTCCAAGTAAGATTCAGTGGTAAATCAGAAAACTTTCATTAACTATATATATAGTCCCTTTTTCTATAGGAAGAATTATCAGACATACAGGAAGAGCTGCAGAATGAGATGGAAGGGCCAAAATTAAGAAACTAAAAATGGACTCCAGAAGACATTAACAGAACTCAAGCATCACAGAAATGCGGGAGGGAGAGAACAATAAACTGTTATTCCTGAAAAAACTCAGGAATATTTAGGAAGTGATTGCATCTACAAAACAAGAAAATAATGCTATGAAAAAGAATAAGAAAAAAGAGCATGCTTGTGGAGATTAAAATTATGACTAACCTTAAAATTATGGCTAAAATTAAAAATGAAGACTGTTCGGTAAGCTGACAGGGAAAACAGTCCATATCGGATCACAATGGTGGATTGCTCTGGGAGTGCAGTTTTCACTGATGGGTAAAGAATAAATTTATTTGACATAGAATGTGGTGGGCATACTCCTTCCTAATGGCCCTATAGTGTTCAGGTATCCACGCCTCATCAACACGTCTCAGGGGAAGGTAATCCCAATCCTGGCTTCCTGTGATTCAACTAACCTCCACATCTTATTTCATTGGTCCCAAAGCAATGGGTATCTGAAGGTGACTCAATCAGGCCGATGGGAAGAACTTATATCATTTAGTTGGGTAACTTCCTCTCACCGTTGTTAAGATTGAAACCAGGATCCATAATTACCACCAGCAGCCATTTTGCCTCCACAACAGGGGGCACTCCCAAGCTGAGGTAGAACACAGGGATGTCAAAGTGGCAGGAAGAATCCGGTGCTTGATGACATTTGTGAGTAGCTTGTTCCCTGGATTTGTATTCTATGACATAATGCATTTAACTTACAGCTCAAAGCAGTGTAAATCAAGGAGATTTGCCAGCAAAAGCTTCACAACTTCAGGACCGCAACTTAATTTACATTGCAGACACCCTTGGAATTGTGCCCTGTGTTAACCCTGCCTACAGGATTAAAGTCAAGATGTGGGCAGGCATGAGATGAACTCAGATGGTCCCAAAAAAGGTCTAGAAATACAATGTGATCTTGGAGTCATCTCAAACAAGAAGACGTCAAGATGTTGAAGCATGCCTTGTAACTCCAGTGTTGCCCAGCGCAACAGAAAGCCCTTTTCAAGGAAAGCTGGGATGTAAGTCAGCCTCTTCTACTTTACCAGAACCTGAATCAGCAGGTAGGACCTGAGGACGGAAGAACATGCCAAGATTTGGGTTGGAGACACACGGTTTGCCGTGGAGTAGTGGAAATGACAGATCATATTTCATCCAGGTATCTCACAATACTGTGCTAGGACTTTCTCAGTCTCCCCTACTGACCTTCATCATTATAGAACCCAACTAAATTTAAAATCGTCAATGTCAGGGTGCCTCAGTAGGAAAAGTATATGACTCTTGATCTCGGTGCTACGGGTTCAAGCCCCTTCTTGGGTGTAGAGATTACTTAAAAATAAAATTTTATTAAAAAAAATCATCAATGTTATAGTAAATTATCTGTGACACAGGAGGACTGCATTCAAACCAAATAAAATGAAATTAGTGTATGCTCTTGAGTCAGGCGTGTTCCATAATGTGTGTGTGCAAAAAGATTAATTTTAAGATGCTTGCAGGTGCATTTACAAGCATACATGCACATACTTTAAAAATGTTTTCAAGATAAAAATAATTTAACATAGTCTCACCCTGAGAAAAGTATGTTTTAAGGAGAATTTATTTTTCTCCCTCACAGTTACTATTATTTTTTTTTAATTTGAATCAAGTTTAGACAGTAATAAAAAGCCAACAGCCTATGCATTTGCTCACTTATTTAAGTTCAGAAAAGAGCATAATATACTTATATATGTAGTTGAACCCAGTCAAGTCAGTTCTTAGACTTATTAGTGCATGACGCTGTTGACACAAGGCTAAGTGTAAGCCTTGACCTTTGCACTTTCGCTGTGACCTCAGGAACCAGATCTACGCATCTCATGGCAACCTTTACAACTTGAATGATGTCAGATCAAGGCTGCTGTGTTTTTTAAAGGATCTGTTAGCCCAAATGAAGTCTATTTACTTTGCCTGTTGTTATTAATTCCTCTGAGCTTTTTTCCCAGAAACTCCAGTCCAATTTAATCTACTCCTGTAAAAACAAAATGTTCTCTAAATTCTTTAAAGTTTACATCTAAAATCTGTTAAGCAAAAATGTGTTTCCCACAAAATCCTGTCATAATTTGACAGAAGTTCAAACCAAAGCAAAAGCTTTAAGTAAAAAGTGTTAAATATTAAAAAAGAGAATGGCTAATTTATTACATACTAGGATTTTTCTAATGCCCAGGGCATTAAAGTTTCCAGCACTTACCTTAAGTTCTATGAGAGCAGCCTCAAAATATCTAGTCTTTTAAGCAAAACTGGTCCACATAACTGTCAGACTTCATTTCTAAATCTGTCTTTAAGATCGATAAAGATACTAAACACAGCTTTGAAAGGAAGCTTTAGCCTTCTAATCCTATTCCTGGGTCATAATAAGCAACCTTTTGCCCTCAACCTCCATCCTTTACTGAAATCCAGTCTCCAAGATTTGCGTCCAACTAGCGAAAAGGAAAAAGGCTATATCAAATTACCTAAAGTACTTACTGGGAAAAATGGAGAAAATGGAAGCACTTGGGGGGTGCTTGGATCTATTAAAAAGTCAGTGGAGAGAAAAAGGCAGTTTTCCCTTCTAAGAGTGTGCTAGCGTATTTTATGGTGGTAAATTGCCTTTTTCGTGTAAAAGATAGTAAATCTGTTGATGCCATTTGTTAGGATGGTCTTATCTCAACAGAGGCCATGCATTCAGGGTCTAAAGTTTCTGAATCTCAGCAATGTTAAACAGGGCTTTTAAAAGAACTTTCAATTCAAAATACTGAGTAAATGGGTTCACACAGCACGAATTTTATTGTAGACCGACCTAATTTTCACATTTTCCTCTCTATAACAAGCAAGTCATTTGTTCTCTACACTCATAATGGAAAGAAAACAAGAGTTTCTTTGTTTGTGTACATTAACTCCATGCTGTAAAAGTCATCTAGTCAAGCTTCACTATACATTCACCCGTAAACCTTAACCTGACTTGGAACAATATTTGTAGCCTCTAAAATTACACTGGGTGAACCCAGACGGAGTTAATCACCCTTCACTGTCTCAGTGAAAAGTATAATGACCCACCATTTAATGTGAAGCCATTAAAATGCTGGAAGGGGCAAGAATTCACATTGTGTGTTTATAAATACCTCACAGACATGAATCCATACATTCCGGCCGCCAGGACACTTTTCATATGGCACTTGCTCAGAGAATCAGATGGAAAATAATGACTGCTATACACTCCAATCTAGCAGTGTCTGTTCCGTTGTCTTATATAGTGCACCTTGTACTTTTAATACTGACATAAAATCTTTTATTTTTTTAATTTTTTTTTACATTTATTTATTTTTTTGAGAGATAGAGTGAGACAGAGCATGAGCGGGGAGGGTCAGAGAGAGAAGGAAACACAGAATCTGAAGCAGGCTCCGGGCTCTGAACAAGCATTCAGCACAGAGCCCAACGTGGGGCTCGAACCCACCAACCATGAGATCATGACCTGAGCTGAAGTCGGACACTTAACCGACTAAGCCGCTCGGGTGCCCCGTGACATAAATTAATTCTAACAAATTCATCTGTAACCACACAAAGAAAATCCATGTCAAAGTTTGGTAAATTTTAGTTTCTTACGCTAACTACCATTGCTTCCCACACAAGGCAAATTCATAAGCAAGATCTTTCATTTCTACTTTTGGCTTTCTATTCCCAGTCCTTCCTTGAAGACTGCCACATTGCATAACCCGGAGGGCACTGTTCCTATGATATGTGGGGCCTGTATCCAGGGGCTGGTCATTCAGGTCAGCATGAACCATTCAGCTACAACCAAAACAGAGGCCTAGACCACTTCTCTCCATCCCCCTGGTGCCCCTCAGAAGGGACCCCCATCAGCCCGACCTCAGCATCCTCATAAGTGTTCTCCCCATTCCACTCTGGCCTCTGTAATCTACCTGGAACAGAGTGTGCTGAGTAGTGTTGTCAGTTTTACAAGAGAGCGTGGTACTCCTGTGTTCACCACCTTCTTAATTCACTTGGAATGAAAAAGAAAAGTCCTTATAAAGCCCTGCAAGTCCCTAAATTAGAGAATGAAAAGTGCATATCTACAGGTCAGATACTTAATGAACAGGGCAAGAAGGGCTGAACATTAAGACCTGTGCACCTGTGTGGCTCAGGTGGTTAAGTGGCTGACTCTTGATCTCAGCTCGGGTCATGGTCTCACAGTTCATGAGTTCAAGCCTGGTGTCAGGCTCTGCACTGACAGTGCAAAGCCAGTTGGAATTCTCGCTTCTTCTCTCTCTGCCTCTTCCCCACCGTGCTCTCACTCTATCAAAATAAATAAATAAACTTAAAAAAGAAGACCTGAGCATACAAAATAGGAATTCAGGATAGCAGCAGGGAATGCGCGCCTGAAGGGGTAGCCCCTATCCAGGTCCAAGTGATAGCTTCTGCATGGGAGGGAGGATCTGAAGTCATCAGATCATCTAGTTTCTCATGAGAAGCTAGAAATCTGTGTTTTTATATGAAAGTTCAATTCTTAAATGTTGCTTGAAATTTTAAAAAAAATTTATGTTTTTATTTATTTTTGAGAGACAGAGAGAGACAGTGTAAGCAGGGGGGGGTCAGAGAGAGAGGGAGACACAGAATCTGAAGCAGGCTCCAGGCTCTGAGCTAGCTGTCAGCACAGAGCCCGACGTGGGGCTCGAACCCACAAACTGCGAGATCATGACCTGAGCCGAAGCCGGACACTTAATTGATTGAGCCACCCAGGCGCCCCTGAAAACTTTTAAACAATATGGAAAAAAACAAATACCTGTGCAAATTGCTGTAAGGGGCTATTGGGTGATAAGATTTTAAAACAATCTCCATTTGTCACCATACATGAACAAACTGACCCTTCTGTTCCTCTAATTCACCAAGCTTTTCTTACCCTAGAACCTTAGCACATACTTTCCCCATGGTTTTTTTGCCTTCATTCTTATCCCTCAGATCTGAACTCAAATGTCTCCTCCGTAAATCTTTCACCGATAGATTTCTATCTAATGTAAGTCCTCTTCACAAATCACTACCACACCAGCCTGTTTGATTTTTCTTACAGAGCATCATCCCCATAAAAGAAAACTTGACCAGTTCCTGCAAGTAAATTTACTTTCCTGATGTATTAATAAAACCCACTTTCAATAAAAATCAATACAGCATATGCTCAACTGAGCCAATAACATACACGCACACACACACGCACGCACACAATTTTCAAGCTTCATTACTTCATAAATGCATATTGGCAGGATGACGGGGTTTTTGTTCACTATCTGCAACAGCATTTTGTAATATAGAGAAAATACTGTGTGTGTGTGTGCACAGACATATGTATGTTTCTATGTGTATGATCTGTACAGAAATGGGTTAATATGCAAAAAGATGTTAATCTACCTCAATGTACTTTGGCCAGATGGACTCTTTTTGAGGAGAATTTCATGTAGATATAAGGCAGTGGTTCTCAACTTGAGCCAATGGCCCCTAAGAGGCATGACAATGTCTAGAGACACTTCTGCATATCAGAACTAGGGGGGTGCTACTGACGTCCAGTAACACAGGTCAAGGAGGCAGCTAAGTACCTTCCAAGGCACACGACAGCCTTCAAAAGAATCACCTGGTCCGTGATGTCATTGGTGCCAAACCTAAGAAACACTGATCGATACAGGGTCTTTCTTTCCCTCATTCCAACTTTGCCAAAAAAGGAATAGTCACCCATATTTTTGGTTTGAGGGGCAGGTAGGGAATAATTTAAAATTTTTCCTTCAACATCATTAGGATTAAATTGTTTGAAAAGTTTGTTTTAAAAAAAAGTTTGATTACAATTACAAACATGTAATTCTATAAAGGACCAAAACAAAAACAAAAACCGGTTGTGTTTTATTTTTGGTTTGTGCAATGCCTGGTCCATTCCAAGCCTTGAATGCATGAACAAATGAGTGGAACAGCAGTGCCTTCATATTTTATGCTTCATACTGGCCATGTCTCTAAATGTTTAGTTAATAAATGAAGCATTCAAGTTGACGTACAAGACACTGAGGTGGATTCTAGGCGTATGTACATCAAGAAGAAAAGTCTCCTCACCTTCAAATTATTCAAAATCTAATAAGGGAAACAAATAATATAGCACAACAGAATTTGTACAGTCTTACAGTAAAGGCATGCACAGCGTTATAGGAGTGCGTGAAAGGCCAATTCATCTGGACTTGAAGAAATGGATGATGGGATGGGGGGAGAGGAGCCCAAAATGTCCTCCTAGACAAAATGTCTGACCTGCCTCAGATGTTCCGAGTACTAATCAGACAGATGAGAAGGAGGGAAACAATAGCATTATGAAAGATGAGACAAGCTGGAAAGGGCAAGTCGTTTAGCATTGCTTAGGTGAATGGCTGGTTTCTCTTTTGGAAATAGGAGGAGGAACGCTTTAAGACCCTAATATGTGAATGTAAGTAAACTTGTTCTGTCTTACTATACATTGGGCCAGATCTCTTTGTTTTCTTCACACTTAGAGATTCCATGTGCCTACATTTTTTTCAACTACCTCATTACAGACCTGCCCTTAAATATCTTTCTTCATAACCTATTTTTGCCACCTTTGTTTACAGAAAGTCCCTTTGAACCTATACACAATGATCACAAATTCACACTTTAATTCCAAATTAGAAAAGCTTATAATTCCAAAGATCAAACCTTATCTAAGATCAAATCAGCATTCATGCGACCTGTGGTCCTGTGGACCAGGGATCTGTCCGAAGTATTTTTTTTTTTACATTTCCATTGTTTATCCCAAATAATGTTACACGGTGATTACTCAGCAAATATTTGTGGAATTGAATCATAACTTGAATCTACTCTAGACTCCATGTTTTTTATAAATCAATAGTTCATATTGAAATTGCAATGTACTTAACAAAGCATAAAAACGTTCAAAATTGAGTGGATGAAGCTAAAACTGACTCACAAATAACCATTTCCTTTAATTTTTCCTTCTTTAATAATACATGTCTCTAATCTTAGGTACAGGCTCATATTATGGCAATCTAAACAGTAATAATAATAATACAAACAAGAAAGGAGGACTGATTTGAGGTCCTGCCCTCTATCTCCCAAGCTTCTCACTGCAGAAACTTCTCTTTCCAATTCTACTAAAATTTCTCCAAAAGCTTTATCTCTAAATAATTCTATTGAACCCAGATGGGTTTTTTTCAGCATTTCAGGCACTGCAGAATGCTCAATCAGACAACCCACTGGCATCGTAAACTCAACCAACCACGGACAAGTCATACCATTTCCTCTATACCAACTGTCCCTCCCTTATTGAAGTCCGTGTTGCTCATGGGGTCATCTGGGTCACATACAATCCCTCCGTCTTGCATATATTCTGTCAAGTCTATATATTCATTCTACCATTCCAAAACCCCTCTCTTTCCCCTTTGTTTTATTACCATCAACACCGTATTTGTTCATCATCTGTCCCCTTTATTATTTTGATAGTCTTCTAAGTGTTCTCATTGCCCATGGTATCCTCTCCATTCAATCCATCATCCACGCCACAAATTGAGATCTTTCCATACCACCCAGTTCTTCCCTACCTAAAAACCTTTCCTGGTTTTCCTTTGCCACATAATGAACTTCAGTACAGTGAGCATGGAGTAAGAAAACCTTTATGTTCTGACCACAGGCTTATCCTCACAGGTACCTATTCAGTAAGTAATCCCAAACAATTTCTGGTTCCTCCAGCCACCCCACACCATCTCTCTTCTCTTTGTCTATACATATGTGTTTCTTCTGTTTCATCTGATGCGTAAACAAGCAAGGGAAAGGATAGCTTCAATATTTACTTCAATTATTCTTTAACCCCGGTAGGGTTATTCTCCAGTCCTGGTACGAAATATGTTTTTCCTTCTTGTATATACATATACATTCCTTCCAGAATATAAATACATGTGTGTGTGTGTGTGTGTGTGTGTGTACACATATACATATATATTCTATATAAATACATATTTATGTACTCCATATACATATATTCTATATGCATATATGTGCATATATAATATATATTTGTATATTCTAATTGCTCATGTACTTTCCTCAATTATCAGGCAATGTGAGCTTTGCATGTAGGGAACATCACTAAATCCATCTTCGTATCACCAGTGCCTACAGGTCTATTATGTGCGGCAGGTGCCCAGAAGTCACTTTGAATCGTAAATATCCTATAGAACAGGAGAACATCATATGGTATGTTTTATCATATGGAATATATCATATTCTTAAGAGTCCGTTTCAGTAAGGTACCAGGAAGATTTTTTTTCTAAGTTTCTTTTGTAATAATGTGAGATTTCTCTAGATATTTCTCTACCACCTCAATTATAGAGCTTACTCGTTGCAGATTCCTAAAAATAAATAAATAAATAAATAAACAAACAAACAGTGAAACATCTAAATCTCTCATTACCAATATTCACGGCAACTCTAAACACTATAAAGATCTTTCCTATTATATTTATGGAAAAATTAACATCAAACATAGTTAAAACATTTGAGAACATAGTCTTATTTATCTTTACTTTGTAGGAGGATTTTACTTTTTCATTGGATATACTTTACTTTTTCAGGATGCTAAAATGATCCGTTTAGCCTTTGCGCATTTAACATTTAACGCGTGCTCACTGAGTGCCCCCATGTGCTGTGTGTGGCAACTACTGAGGACACTTGGTCTTGTAAAACACGCAAGGCTCATATCTCACAGAGATGTGAGACTGATGCAAAAAGCAGGATTTAAATAGTGATGGACGCTCATTAATAGTGACACTATTTAAGAATAAGAGTACACAGCGCCTTTAAGGGAGCCTAAGAGTAAAGACGTCAAAAAAAATTTTTTAAGTGGCCATGAGCACATGGTCAGCAGTGAATTATACTGGAAATACTGGCCGAGTATGAAATACAGACACACACGGACTGGGCTGGAATACAAACACCGATACAAAGGCAGACATGCCACATTCAAACTAATAGCAACATTACAAAATAGACGGTCCCTTTGGCCGTGAAATTTAGAGTCTACAGCTTTCCTTACCCTCTCCAAAGTTCTTCTGATATTAGTATTATTAATTAGTACTCTATTAGCATTAAGTACCACCATTCCAAGATTCTGCTGCATCCCCAGAAACTATACACTCACATATACACAGTTAAAATAAAATAACATCCATAAGATTTCTGTGCATTGAGATTTGGAAGTAAAAGTTCTATCCATAAATTTGATGTATTCTGAGATGGAAATGATTTCTTTATTGAATAATCCAAGAAGTAGTGTCATTTATAACTTGTGTCACCAACAGATACACTTCCATCTCATCTTATTAAAACCACACATACACTAGACTTCAGAATGTTAGCATTGGTTTGAACTCTGAGTTCATTTCTCCATCACTTTTTTGGACTCTACACTTCTTCCACTTATTAAATGTTTCTTCTGAGAAAAATGATTTTCTCCATTTTGATCTCAAAACTCTTCAAGGTAAGTATTATTCCTATCCTCAATTCACAGATGACAAAACAGAAGCTTAGAAAACCTAAGTCATATAACCAATTTCACATAGTTCACTAATGTATTAACAACACTTTCTAATTTTTTGTATTCTTTTTGTTAAGTTTGTTTATTTTGAAAGAGGGGAGAGACAGAGAGAGAGAGAGAGAGAGAGAGAAATGAATGAGCAGGGGAAGGGCAGAGGGGGAGAGGGACAAAAAATCCAAAGCAAGCTCTGTGCTGTCAGCTCAGATGAGGGGCTCAAACTCACAAACCGTGAGATCATGACCTAGCCAAAATCAGACATTGAACCAACTGAGCCACCCAGGTGCCCCATAATTCTTTTGTATTCTTGATGCTCTGACATCTAGGGCCTTGCTCATGAGGGGAGATCACTGCTTCCAGGGCTAGTCCGTTCCTAGAAATGGCAAACACTCACTGAAGAGTATAACCTCAAATGAAACCAATGGGGGCACCGGGGTGGCTCAGTCAGTTAAGCATCTGACTTCGGCTCAAGTCATGATCTCACAGTTTGTGGGTTTGAGCCCTGTGTCGGGCTCTGTGCTGATGTGCTGACAGCTAGATCAGAGCCTGGAGCCTGTCTTCAAATCCTGTGACTCCTTCTCTCTCTCACCCTTCCCTCCTCACACTGTCTCTCTCTCTCTCTCAAAAGTAAATAAAAACATTTTAAAAAAATTTTTTAAATGCAAACCAATGTATCCAGAGTCCACCCACTGGGCCACCTGCCATCTCTTCTGTCTGGCTCTTCTCACCGCAAGTCCAGGCACTGAACAACTCAGGACCATCCTGTAGCTCACAGCCGGCTGAAATTACTGAAACTATCCAATCTTAAATCTGTTTGACTTTCAAACCCTGCTTTACTCCTTTTTCCCCATAATAAAGGCTTTTTGCCTGGCTTTGCTCTCCCTCCTTCTGCCTCCTAACCAACCCCACAGCTTCCCTGTGTGGCCCAACATGGCGTCCTGTGCCTCTGGTTCTTGGAATCTGGGACTAAAAATGTCATGACGGTCATCACCAAGTCTGTATGTCTTGCTCTTGCACATTACAATAAATCCTCGGTACATTTTAAAACAGCCAGTGATAGTATCAAGATCAGAGCCAGAAACACAGAATGTGATCATTATTTTCTAAATCAATGAATTACTCTGGAGGCTGCAATCTTACCTACTCATCATATTCCATAAAAGACATATTGTCCCAAACTTCTATCCATGACTCATCTAAAAATCAAGTTCTTGTACCATAGTATTAAGGCTTCTAATTTGATTTTGGTTTCTTGAAGAAAGAACTTACTAGTAGATACAATGTTTCTAATCAGAGAACATTTTTAACCTGTGAAGTTTGTGACCGGTACTTGTCTACCTCCCCTTCCAGCTTCACTGGCCCAGTTTGGCTCCCATAATTACTCCAGGACCCAAGTGGCTTCATTCTTCTCCATCCCTGGCACTTTCCAATGTGTCGCCATCCATAGCGGCAAATAAAAACTTCCATTCCCCAAGTGCTAAAAGCTGAACTCCAAGTAAAAGAGGACCTATAATCTGATTAAAATAATTCACAGTAAATTGCAAATCTCTTAATCCTCTTAGAGGCATTAACATTTTTTTAAGTGTGTGTGGGGGGCGGGGGAGAGGAACAACCTGCTATAGCCTCTAATTGTTGGCATTTTTAGACAGCATAAACAATATATATTTTGCTTTATTCAGAGAGAAATGGCTATCATACTGGTATGGCAATCTGCCCAGAAATCTGTCAGCAACCTGTCAAATTAACCCCGAATTTTCTCTTAACAACCTTCCCACTTTTTCTGCTTTTGCTTATTTGTTGCTTTTTAAATCTCTGGCAAGAGGTCTTAAGGTTTGGATTCTCTGTAGGGAGAATTTTTTATGTTTAGGATTTGTAACTTAGGGCCTATACCGAGCAATTATCATAAAGTAGTATCTTTAAAAAAAAATCTCGATAAACACTACCAATCAGCAAAACAATAATAAAAACAACACAATTATCTATACTTAAATAGACGTTAGAACATGTCAAACACCGTTTTTGAACTCTTCACATATATTAATTTAACATTCACAGTATCCCTAAGGAATATCTATCAAAATTATTAACATTTTGGGGCACCTGGGTGGCTCAGTCAGTTAAGCATCACTTCAACTCAGGTCATGATCTCACAGTCCGTCGGTTCAAGCCCCGTGTTGGGCTCTGTGCTGACAGCTCAGAGCCTGGAGCCTGTTTTCAATTCTGTGTCTCCCTCTCCCTCTGCCCCTCCCCCACTCATGCTCTGTCTCTCCGTGTCTCTCAAAAATGATTAAACGTTTAAAAAAATTTTTAAATATATTTCCATTTTACGGATAAGCAAACAGAAAAATGAGATGTGTAACCTACAAAGGTGCCTTGGCTGGTCAGCAGTGAGGCCAGGCATTTTAACTGTGAAGCCCAAACCCCTGCGCGCTACTGGGAGACACAGTGACTAGAAAAAAACTCACTGATGAAGAATCCAGCTCATTGTATTGTTCCTAGGCTAGAGAAAGTATAGACCTTAATTCTAGAAGGGGCCTAAATATCAACTGTTTCAACTCCTATACTTCCTTAGAGATGAAGAAACGAACTCGCTCTGGCACGGTGAAATGCTAAGTGGTGGCCATTTCAAAGCCAGTAACAATCACATCTGAATCTGAGTCACATTTTCCCCTCACATTAACATAGTTAGTTCCTAACAAAAATTATAGGAAAATCGATAATCTTCAGGCAAAGGTCAACGCCCAAAGTCCTATTCAACCCATTTGGTAGGATCTAGGAAATACATAACTATTGAAAGCACCCATTCATACATTACTTTCAAATTTGGTGCTTTCCAACATTTCTGCCACAAGTGATTCCAAAAAGTGTTTGCCTTTCTTCTTTTTAAATAAACACTAGGATGATTTGTAGTACTGGGTAATTCTGGCTTTTCTTCTTTCCAATTGTTTACTTCTCTGTTCAAAAACGAATAAAATTTTACCCAAGAATAAGAGGGTGTATTAATCCCTTTCATAACTCCTGTCAAAGCAATTTATGTACTAAATCGCTTATTAATTCACTGAATGTGCTAGTTGTGATAGTTAATTAGACACATACCCTCATAGTTGGAAAGAAGACCTACACAAAGAAATGCAATACAGCATGATTCCCAGCAAGGTCATATACTTTTTTTTTCCCCCTAAGGTGCTATGGAAATACATATGGAATACATCATATCTACCTTGGTGGGGGTAGAAGGCATGGCTAAGGCTTTCTGGAGGAGGAGATGCCCATACTGATTCATTAGGGGGAATGGGAATTGGGATGGAAAGCAGGGAGGGAGGGAGGGAAAAGAATGGTCTAGACAGAGCATTCCATGATAGAGGGAAAGCATCTAGAAAAGCCAGAATAGCAAGAAGGTATTCACCTGGCTAAAGCTGGCTCATAAATTGGGAGGCTTAATTAGGCAGATGTGCAATATGGTCAAACCCATAATACCAATGCATCTTAAACACAAAGGACTTTCTCATGAGAAAATAAACCAAACATAAAGAGTCCGTGGTTCACACGGAAGAAAGAGTCTTTATTTGGAAGGAACTAGAGAGATGAAATAGAGTCATAGTCCCGGGCAATGAAGATCAACCAGATTTAGGCAAATTAACTAATATGTCCTCATGACATTTTTCTAAAGGCTGGGATTACCAACTATAGAAATAATGTCCATATAAACATGGAAATCATGGCTACATATCTTTCTGGTGATGCAGAATCTATTATTGGCAAGCTGTTCTGTCAGAGCATCAAATAATGCTCATCTTTAAACCTGCCTCCCATGGACAATGAAATGCTGGTGATGTTTTCCAGCTTCAAATGAATCAGCACTCCTTGCTCAGGGCACATTACTGCCTCTGACCTCTCTTCCCCTGCCCGTGCCTTGACCTTCTCCCACTCAGACATTATTCCCTGCCTTGTGCCTGTGAGCATCTCGTATTATTTGTAAGCTGTGGCTCCAGAATTTAGCATGAGGAGGGCTGCTCCTGATAGATGTCTAACACGAGTAATACTCCTAATGATCCCCAATGGGACTCTGCCATATTCCTCCAAGAGGATGAGTTGTTTGAAAACAGAAAGAAATCCCAAGCACTTTACAGTAAAACATAACGAAAAACAGAAATTTCTACATAAAGGAACATTTGACTTGGATTTGGTAAGAAATGATCAGTGTTTTTAAAAGAGTTAACAAAAGTTTCTTCATGTATAATTAGCTTTGCAGGAGTAGATCCTCAGCACCTGAGCAAATTATACCACTGCCTAAAGAAATCCTCCAAATGTTATTTTAGAAAAATTTATGAATTATGCACAAGGTTTCCTCACAGAAATGCTAGATATGCTCTTGAAAACTATGCACAAATCAATATTTTTAAAAATTAAATAGCATGTCTCATGGACAAATTATTGCAGAGATGTTTCATTTTCATTTCTGGTTAATATTCAATTGGCAATGATTACTGACCCTTTAGATTAAGCTTCTCCCCTGATAATATTTCTGTCAAATAGCTAATGATCTAGAAACGAAGAATAAAACAAATAAGAGAAATTAGAACTGGAAAGAATCCTGCAATAAATCCTTGCAGAAGTTAAAGGCTCCTTTGGAATTCAAACATGGCCTAAACTGCTTTATTTTATTTCTTCAGATTCCCTTACTGTATTTTCACAACCTGCAATTCAAATCAGCACAGTGGTACATCCCTTAATAGCAATCACTAAACCTTTAGACTGTGTGTGTTGATGTTTTCTCTTCTTATTCAAGAATATATTTATTTATTCAGTTCATCAGGGACTCTTAGCTCATCAAAGGGCTTGTTGGTTTGTTTTCTTTGTTAGCTTTAGGACAAAAGAATAAACATAAACAGTTAAACTGATCACTTTGCCTGCTTCAACAAATACAATTTGTAAAATGTAAATAGCTCTTAATAAAGGCAGAAGCTCTGGGTTAAATAAATAAGCAATTATGGAACCATTTAACTAGTAACAACACAGTGAGGAACGTTAAACATCAGAAAAGTGAAAGCTTCCAAAACACTAAAGAGAACAAAAAGTAAAGCTATACTTCTGGGTTTAGAGTAGGAATAAGCAGCAACAGATCAGTCAGTCCTAAGTGGAGTGGATAATATAATACTGCAGCTACAAATTGGTGACCTGTGGGGCCACATTTGGGGTAGAGACATCATCATCATCATTATTATTATTGTTATTTACTATTATTAATCCTCAGTTGCTCCCATACTTCAGTTAAGAGATTTTGCTTAAAAATATGGAATTATACTTTCTCTTGAAAACTCTGGAAGCCTAAATAGGGCCCATATTTCTCCATGGCAACATCCAGTCAACCATCCCTCAGAGCTAATACAGGCCCTCCCTTACAAGCCCTGCGTAGCTATTTCACTTTTAACCACTACAAAATACTATCAGAGAAGAAAAAAACTAGAATCTCACAATTGTATTTTGTTTTTCTTCCGCACCAAGAACTGTGACTTCAGACCAGGAAGAGCAATTCTAAGTTGGTTCAGGGGGAGATCAAGGTAGAAGATAAATATCTTGCCTCTTAAAACATTTTAAGTCTCCTGATCAAGAAAAACAGTACGTCCCAGAATGTTGAGTGAACTCTTGGGGAAAATGAAAGAAGACTAGTAAAAGTTAAAAGCTATTCACATTTTTAACTACAAAAAAGGTCGGTCCCTCAAACTTGGTGTTACGCTCTAGGACATGAACAAAATAATTAATAAAAACCATAACAACATAACCAAGGGAAATGAGCCTTCCTCAAATGAGGAAAACTGGAAGAAATTCTACCTGGAGAACAGAAGATTTAGAAAGAACATAACTGTCTTCAAATACTGAATCAGTTTCACGTAGAAACTAGACTAGACTTTCCATGGATAGCCCTGGAAGGTAAAAATCAGGGTCGGTAAGACGGAATAATGCTGGGCTCCAGCTTAACATGAGAAAAATGTTTATAAAAATTACAAATGGAACCTTCTATACTATCGGAGGGAAGTTCTGTCACAGAAAGTAATGAGAGTCGGATAAAAGACTATGTGTTCTGGGTACTGCAGACAGTTAATTAGAGAGTTAATTAGAGACATCAGAGAAACAGTTAATGTTCTAATGATTCTCTGGCAAGTTATTAACAGTACTACACATCGTATTATACCTAAATAAATCTATTTATCTGTACATGGCTATGGATACCCTCAGAGAAAATGCCAAAAGCTAAATACCTTAGTCTCTAAGAATTCAGTAATCACATTTACATTTATTGTAAATCACTTCTTCACTTGGTGGAGACTTTTTTTATGGTCTAAACAGAGGTTCCCTAAGCAGTCACACGTATCTCTATTAAATTACCTTCAGGGCAATCAACCATTTATCATCAATTTCTTAAGTGCAAGGTATAGTAAGCTTTTGTTAAATATTTTATTGTCAAGTTAGGTTGATTAAATAAATGAAACAAATGTATGCAATTACTGAAGTGTCCTCTAAAACATAACACTGTCATAAGTGAAAAGCTAATAATATCACAGTGTTGTAAAATCTATCTCTTCAAGTCGATTATGCCAGTTTTTCAGATCACACTCCTGGATGCATCTTGCAGAATTTCCCTTCACCCAACAAGATAGTCCATGCTTTCTCTCAACATTCTCTGATAATCTACTTATTCCAGGAAGTTTTCCCGAAGTAAATCCCCTTGCTCTATCAGTTCCCAAAATGCATTTCTCCCTTCTCCCACCACAACAAACATCTTTCATTCATATACTGTTAACAATTCACTGACATGATGCAACATGCATTTTCCTATCTATATGTACACAACCAGAATCTTGTATTAAAAACTCTTATTCATTATCAGGTATGTCTGATAGATTCTTTAAAGTGTCTAACAGCAACAGAAGTTGATGGCTGGTTAATAATAATTTTCGATTGTTATCAAGATTGATGTTTACTGAGGAATAAAATAATGTTAATAATAAGCAAGTCGTTGGGGCACCTGGGTGGCTCAGTCGGTTGAGCAGGTCATGATCTCGTGATTTGTGGGTTCGAGCCCCGCGTCGGGCTCTGTGCTGACAGTAGCTCAGAGCCTGGAGCCTGCTTCCGGTTCTGAGTCTCCCTCTCTCTCTGACCCTCCCCTGCTCACACTGTCTCTCTCTCTCTCTCTCTCTCAAAAATAAAATATCAAAAAACTTAAAAAAATATAAGCAAGTTGAAAAAATAATAAACAGGTACCATTATCAAATACAGATGAGTAAAAAATTGTAAACCAGTGAATATATGGAAATAAATTTATTATAAAGTGTATGTTTTTTAAATATTTATTTTTGAAAGAGAGAGAGAGAAAAAGAGCATGAGCAGAGGAGGGGCAGAGAAAGAGGGGACAGAGGATCTGAAGTGGGCTCCTTGCTGACACCAGAGAGAGAGCCCATTGCAGGGCTTGGACTCACAGACCATGAGCTCCTGATGTGAGTGGAAGTCAGACACAAGCAACTGAGCCACCCAGGCGCCCCTTATTATAAGGTACATTTTAAGACAAAGAGTAAAATCTTCAGGCTAAGCTCCCAACTCCCATGTAAAGGAGGGTTTTAAATATGATACCATTTTGATTAGTGGTACAGCCTGGGGAAGTAGTCAGGAACTAGGAAAAGTTTCCATCTTCCCTCACGCCTTAGATAAAGTAGCAACCTATGGAAATAATGAAGAGAATAGAAATGTATCTCCCATTGAACATTTGGAAATACCTTTGGAAGCTCACTGAGTTCAACTGAGAAAACCATACCTTAGAAATCATAGAACAATCTTAGTCAGATATATGTATTTAACAACATTTTAAAAATCAACCACATCACTTCCGAAAAGCTATTGACTAGAGCACTGTTCTGGATAATTATTACAGACTGGCAGGTTTCATTCACAAGGATCATGTTAAGCAATGATGCATTCTTTGTTTTCTATGAAATTTATCATCTGGGAAGTATACACCTCTAAAAATCATAATCACAGATTCTAATCAAGCTTCTGCTTACTAAGCTTTTATTATCTGTAACAACTTATCACCAAGTAGATCATCTATTTTCAAGCTAAAAAAAAAAAGTCAACAATAGTTTCTTAGAGAAGTTAGATCTCAATGATAATGTTTTCCATATATTAGGAAATTTCTATTCACTTAGACAACTTAACTATCACAAAACTTCCTTGGTTTTCACTACCTCAGCTTTACTCTACAAATGGAAAAGCACTGAACTCCACCAAACCATGTTGTGGGGCTGGACCTATGCTTCCGTGTTCTGTGCCATCTTACACCAGGATGCACTCTCCGTTACGGGTTATCATGTAACAAGCAGAAGAGAGGAAGAGAGCATCAGAAAACTCTAAAACCTAAAAAGGAAATGAAACAGTGTTGTAGCACAATCTACCACAATCTTGCATCACAAAAACCATCACACACACACACACACACACACACACACACACATACACACAATCATACATAACCTTATTACATACACAATTTATACTGTTTCACCTACAATCGTTTTCCTTTAAAGGGAATTGTGTAGTGTGTCTGTAAAACGGTGACGAACAAAAATTCTGTGAACAGACAGGCTGGTTTTAAATTCTCACTCCACTGAGCTACCTGACTGCCCATGGTCAAGAAACTAACTTTTCTAAACCTCATTTTCCATATAGATAAAACATAGATGATAGCAATGTGTTTATTCCTAATGTGGGATTAAATAAGACAAGGCATGTTAGCACTTTGCTGGGAAATAGTAAACATTTTAAAAATTTTAGGCTTTATAATAATTATTATTATTATTATTGCTAAATCCTAGTCCTTCAAGTTCGGTGTATGCAATTGGGACTATACTGCATCGATTCATCACATAATTAATCACTTTATTATTTTATTCATCAGGTAAGATCTATATATTTTTAACAACCATGTATATGTAAATCATCAGGTTAAATGTGTCAAGTGGAAAATAATGAAAGGATAATTTTGAACATGAAATCCTAGGAAATGATGACCTCCTCAAATTGAATGATCCATAACAAGAGAAAAGACCAAAAGATGCAATGAATTTCATTTTCCCTCTGACCACCCTAAGTTCAACTGAAAAGCTGCCCTCATGATGCTTTTGTTTCATCCTAATTCACTAAGGCTAATAATGACCTTGTCAGCAGATGACACCCCCCACCCCCATCCCGCTCAGCAACTAGTACCCTGGTGAGGCTCTGACTCTCTCCTATCTTCTTTCCACATGTTTAGGTTTGGGCAATGTATCAGTAACTTCATTCATTTAAGGAACTTCTAATTTCAAACTTAATACCATATTACGAAGGCAATTATCACTTCTCCTCAAATACAAAGGAGAAAAAAACCAAGCCTTCTATAGTCTGTACAAGCCAGTTTACTCTGTTCAGACAACTGTTAATTGAATGGTCTGGAGACACTAAAATTGCTTCCCCTGACCAAAGGCACGTAAAGCTATCCAAAGGTGTGGAGTTAACACATACAAATGTGCTTTAACTCACTTTGTTATATGAGCAAGCACCATTTTTAGTGAAGTTGCAGAGTAATAAAGACTGCCTTTTAAAACAAGCCTGAGTAAACAAAATCCATTTTAATCTCTGGAACTAAAAAAGTATATATTTTTTATTATATTTCCGTTAGCTAGGAAAGAAATCACAGGCAGATACTTTTAGTCCAACTAAAAGTTAGTACATCATTGGAAAAGTGGAAAAGACATTGTAAGCTAAAATAAAAAAATATAGTATAGATAGTATACAGGCTACTTAAACGTGGAGATCAAATTTTGAGATGGTGAATCTCATTAGCACTGTATGATGCCAAATGATCTTGAAACACCCATATGTGGCCTGATTCTCTCTTTGGCCCCATCTTCCTTTCAAATGCTACCTGGAGCTGATAATAACATAAAAGGGCCTCAGTCATATTTGAGGGGAGAAACTAAAATAAGGACCTCTGTTTCCTCTTCTGCTAAAATCCAGGAATGAGTTTGCCAAGTTGATGTCTTTTTCCATAACAGTGTGCATAAATTATGACCATATACAACATGCTACAAAAAAACTTTATGGTCATATAAACACTGCCTTGGGGGTGCCTGGGTGGCTCAGTTGGTTAAGCACCTGACTTCAGCTCAGGTCATGACCCCGTGGTCTGTGAGTTTGAGCCCCACGTCAGGCTCTGTGCTGACAGCTCAGAGCCTAGAGCCTGCTTCTGATTCTGTGTCTCCCTCACTCTCTGCCCCTCCCCTGCTTGTCCTCTGCCTCTGTCTCTCTCAAAAATAATAAACATTAAAAAAAATTTTTAAAAACATTGTCTTGTTCTGCTTATTGAAAATTTAAGTTAAATCAAGAAATAACATAACACCCAAAATGATTTTTAAAGTACTAAACGGTCACATGTAACTATTTTATTACTCTTAAAATACTTTTCCTCACATTAAAAGAAGAATAGAGAAAGGAGAATCAACAGAGTGTTAGGAACACAAACTGGGTCTCTAATATCCTCAGGTAGAACCCTTGCAGATAATTTTAGAGGAAAGTTCCGAGGACTCGAAGCTCCTGCCACTGCTGACTGTGGAAAAACTGTCTCTGGTTCTCAGGCATGTGTGGATGATGAGTTGAACCCAGGCATTAGTGGCCCCTAATTTTAACTTGATGACTTGTAGCCATCAGCTGTTACTGCCAGAAATGCTTTAAAACTATGTTTTCTAGGGGCGCCTGGGTGGCTCAGTCAGTTAAGCATCCAACTTCGGCTCAGGTCATGATCTCACGGTTCGTGGGTTCAGGCCCTACGTCAGGCTCTGTGCTGACAGCTCAGAGCCTGGAGCCTGCTTCAGATTCTGTGTCTCCCTCTCTCTCTGCCCCTCCCTTGTTCGCACTCTGTCTCTGTCTCAAAAATAAACAAACATTAAAAAAATAAAAAATAAAAATGTTTTCTAATAAAAAAGACTAACATGAACTAAAAAAGATTCCCACAATACATGGCAGTATTATTCACTTCCTTCACAAGGAAGTGAAGATCCTCATTATTATTAGGAACTTAAGTCTACTAAGTCTTGAATGCTGCATACAAATCAATTGCTTGACATAAAAAGAAGCTATTCCCACTTTATACAGAACCACACTGCTCTGTGGACATTTGCTTGTATCCGTTGACGGTGCTTTTAAATGTCAAACTAGGTGACAGGCATTAAGCCTTAGACACTTGCACGTCAACCTGGTGGCTGAAGACCAGTTTTTCTAACATTGTTTACCTTCTCCACATTCTCCCCTAAATAATAAAATAAATTAATTAAATAAGCATCCTTTTTATCGGCTCTAAGCCATGGACAGCTGTGAACACGACAGAGGTACTTCTCTAGATGAATGAAATCAGAAAGATATGCACAGTCAAGCTGTTCAAAATATTGGTTTATATGTGGAACAACACTGTCATAAGATGTTTGGAAGCCAAGCAAAATCTCAGAAGTAAGGGAATCTGTAGCAGCCTGTTTTGGCTGAAGGGAAATGAGACTGAAATCTCCCAAGAAGCAGTAGGACACCTTCCAGTGTTAGAAACAGCCTTTTGGATGGTTAAAAGAAAAGAAAAGAAAAAAGCAGAGAGAGAGAGAGAGAGAGAGAGGCAAGGAAGTGAAGATCAAAGCTAACTCCCTGTACAAGACAGATAATCTTTTTTCTTCCTTTTCTTCAACAGCAAAATTGAAGGAAAGGGCTGGAGGTGGAGGGAGAAGGGGAAGAGGAAACCACGCTAATCCAGAATTGTAAAGAAAGGAGGTGGTCTTTTGATCTCCACAGGATGGCGACTTTATTGGCTATGCATAAGCAATTTCCAACCAGCTGATCAACCAGGTATTAATGCTCAACCGCTCCATGATCAGTAACCATGAAGTGAGTCATCTGTGAACAGCAGGCAGGCAGAAGGCTCATCTCCTACTAAATGACTGCCAGCCCGTGCCCGACACAGAGGGGAAGGACAACCCCAGGGGAAATGATGGACTCTCCACAGGCTCTTCCTTGACGAGTACCAATTACGTGCCTTGGGACTCAGAGCAGAATCTTTCTTCAAGTGTACATGAGTGAGAATGACCTCCACTTTCCAAAAGACGACTTGGAAACTATGTGCTTCTGCAACCCCAGCAGCCTTTTTTTTGACTTCTGTTCAGTCACTTCTTTTAAGCATGCCAAAAAAAATGCAGACATGATAAAGGCTAGAAATGAATCAGTACAGTGTGAAGAAATGGTTGGCTTGCCTGGTAATCTAAAATCCTAAAGATTTACTTTAACGATAGGAAAAGGCATGCCTCCCTTCCAGATTTTCAAGTGTTTGAACCCCAGTCTTATTTAGGTGGAATTTTTGGATGAGTTTTAAGAGTAAAAACAAACAAACAAAAAAGATATTGAGGGGCTCCTGGGTAGCTCAGTCAGATAAGCATCCAAGTCTTGATTTCGGCTCAGGTCATGATTTCAGGGTTCGTGGGATCAAGCCCCTTGTCAGGCTCTGCACTGTGAGCACAGAGCCTGCTTAGGATTCTCTCTCTCTTTCTCTCTCTCTCTGTCCCTCCTTGACTTGTGCATGCTCTTTCAAAATAAATAAACTTTTTTAAAAAATGATTAAACCATAATCTCCTTTACATTTTTATATTTCTCTTTTTCGACTGGGGTGGTTCGTAACATGGTGGTTACGATTTTGGAATCAGCTTGGTGCAAATCCCTGCTCTTCCATATCTTCTACCTTCTCCATGATGTAGTTTCTGCTACATTAATCAAGGATATAGAAATATCTTATTAGTAATAGTACCTATGTAGTAAGATTCTTACAAGTATTAGTTAGCAAGATAAGGGTGAATGCTCAATAAATATAACATATCTTCATAGCAAGAGAAGTTGTCATTGTAGAGTTTCTTATGGTACCCCAAAACTGAAACTCCGTCTCATTTTTTATTTCCTTCTATCATTTTACTGGTCCCCTCTAAGAAAAGTGTTATGACACACTAGGAACTAATTCGTTTTTCACTCCTTTATATAAATCAGGGTAGTTAATATTCTTGTCTTGTTTAACATAACTTTAAAAAGCTATTCTATATTCATTAAAGATTTAAATGTTCGAAATAGATTTGTTTTAAAAATACAAAATGTCTAGTTCTTTATATAGTTGCTAAATACAGAATGTACACACTGACTTCAAATTTTCAGAAATCTTCTTTTCAGATCTGCTTCTCATACTGAGCATAGTCAGAGGGCGTGCTTCCCCATGTTCTGTCCGCTCCCACTCCACCTCCTCCTATATTTTAAAACTAGCTTAATTCTGGATCTATTTCTACTACACTTCTCTAGACTTCTGCTTCTGGTTTCACATTTTTTCCTTTCTTTTTACCAGTTTTCTCAATTTGTTCCACAGATTACCTTAGGTCTGACTTTAAACTGAATAATTACTTTGATTTCCCTTTACTTTCCTCTAAGAAATCAAGCCTGAAAGTCAGTTACACTTTTAAGAAGCAAACATTGGTGCGCCTGGGTGACTCAGTTGGTTAAGGGGCCAACTTCTGATGAGGGCGTGATCTCGGGGTTTGTGAGTTCGAGCCCCGCGTCAGGCTCTGTGTTGACAGCTCAGAGCCTGAAGCCTGCTTCAGATTCAATGTCCCCCCACCCCATGCCCTTCCCCTGTTCTTTCTCTGTCTCTCTGTCTTTCAAAAATAAATAAATGTTAAAAAAAAAAGAAGCAAACATTTTTTTCAAAGGGCCAGGAATTCACATAAGCATTACCTTAGCATCTTTTATTAACAAAGATGACACACTATTATCTTCATTGGCAAGTGAGGAAACCATTCATGTTTTCTCCCTGACTTATTCCTGTTGCCAGCATTGTGAATTTTAGATCTCCATTCAATGTAAAACAAACAACTGTCTTCGTAGATTTGAAATTCAGCATTTTTTGCCACTTTAATTCATATAAAAATATTTTGTTTGTCCTACTGAAGACTATGGGAAAACTTCAGGTGATCTTTCTGTCCTACGAGATTTTAATTTTTTTTTAATATTTTATTTATTTTTGAGAGAGAGAGAGACAGCATAAGCAGCGGAGGGTCTGAGAGAGAGAGGGAGACACAGAATCCAAAGGCTCCAGGCTCTGAGCTAGCTGTCAGCACAGAGCCCGACGCAGGGATCGAACCCACGAACCATGAGATCATGACCTGAGCCAAAGTTGGTCGCTTAACTGACTGAGCCACCCGAGATTTCAACCATAAATATCACATGTGCTAGAGGGCCCATTATCAAGAAATAAGGATATTCTAAAAGATGTCACGATATTCAGATAAATATATTTAAAAGCCAAAAAGTTTAGGGGCGCTTGGGTTGGCTCAGTTGGTTAAGGGTCCAACTTCAGCTCAGGTCAGGATCTCACAGTTCATGGGTTCAAGCCCTGCGTCAGGCACCATGCTGACAGCTAGCTCAGAGGGTGGAGCCTGCTGCGGATTCTGTGTCTCCTCCTCTCTCTGCTCCTCCCCTGCTTGAATTCTGTCTCTGAAAAATGAATAAATGTTAAAAAAAAATAATTTTAAAAAAAGTCAAAAAGTTTATAAAGAAACTAATAAGAAAGTTTTCAAATTACAAAAGAATCTTGTGTGGAGGTTTCGGGTGGGGGGAAGACCAGAAACCCAGATTAGGGGCTCACACATGAAACTTCTAAAAACATGGCCCTCTTCCCACAAGAAAAAGATACCCCCCCCTCTTATAAAGGAAGAAAGATAGCACTGCAAATTTTTACTTTATGTGAAATTCAAATCTCATCCTAAATTTGAACTGAAATTCAATTACTTTTTCTCCATTAAATCAGGTTTTTAGAAAATGGAGTTGAGGAGAGGAAGTCTATCAAGGAAGAATGTTTATAATCAGTTCCTGAGTGATCCTACAGTTTCTTTTTTTTTCGGTGCTACCCCATCCACTCCTCTCACCAAAAGATTACCTATCCACAGAAAAGAACACTCAAATACATAAACTCACTAAAGAAATCCACCTTAAAAAATGATTTTCTGCATACATTTTCCTCCCAAATCTTAGTTACCTAGAATAAAAACAGTTGTAGCATTAGATTAATAAATAAAAGGCTACAGAAAGCAAACACATATTCAAACATAACATTTGATGTTAAGTATAACATCAACACATCAAAATAGAGTGTATGGTCTTTTTGAAGAAAACTATAGGGCTTTGTTAGCTTGGCATCCAGGTTAAAAAAAGAAAAAAAAAGAAGAGAAAGAAAAAAAAAAAGACCTGACAACCAATAGATAGTTTTACAGGTTAAATCTTGTTGAAGGTACCTCACTCCCTCAGTAGACTTTGATTTATTTAAGCTCACCACATTTCTCTTAAATACACTCCATTAACAAGCGATAGACTGTGATCTTAGGCTTGAGGCAAGATATGAAACACAATCTTTCAAGAACTTCATTCATTCCCTGCCCAGGTGTCTTGAGCACGCCTCACTCTAGTTACTTATCTGAGTTCTGTGAAGTTGTATTCAAATCAATAGTGTGGCTTTAGAACAGTACAGTGTCAGGAAATCACCCAGCAGCCCAGTCATGTGGCCTCCCAAGTTCAGATTCGTGGCAGAGTGAAAGTCATCAGAGGAATGATAAAGAGCTTTGGGTTAAATATGAGAAAGCCCCTCCAAAGACACCTCTGACCCACAACCTGGTGAATGACACTTCGATGGGGAAAACGCAGGCTTATTAAAAATCATCAGTGACTTAGCTGGAAAATTAAATTAGAAAAAACAAAGCCTGAAATTAGTTAAGCTTTAAAATTATAAATGCCTCCAATCTATTTAAATTACAAATCACAGATACTAATTCATCCAATTATTAAATGAGAAAGGACGGCACACACCCACCTTGGATATTTCCTGGATATCCCTCCAAGTGAGGACAGAATTTGCACACTGACGCGACCAGCTTTCAGTGATACCCTATTAGTGTGACCCTATCTTTAATCTACAGACGTGATAAAATGTCCCAACATATACAAACTCAACTCAAACAGTGACTAATGACCATTAATCCCCCTATCTTTAGTAATCTGCCTCTCCAGTCATTTATCACACTGACACTTCACTTTACACACGTGAATAAACTTTAACTGAGAAGGTGAATCAACAAAAATCTCAAAGGTATCTGAAGCTGTAAATTAAACTATGGGGAGACTCGGCAAAGAGAGACAAATAGAGAGATTAGACCTTAGTGTTTTTGATTTGCATCTGTGGCTGGGCATGGGGGTGGAGAACTACCCAGTCATCCAGGTCCACAAACTAAGAGAAAAGAAGCTATATCACAGAAAGGGGATGCTGGAAGTAAGAAGAGGCAGTCCCAAAGAGTTGGTTTCATCTACTCATCCATCCACCACAAAATACATAAAAACTTCAGTTTTCTGTTTTCTTCAAAGAATAACAATTTTAACAATTTAATGAAGTTCTTAGACTATCTGCAAATGTTTCTTTTAGTCAGGAAGCATGTTTGCTAGGCTAAATTATTTTAGGGATCTGCTATCATTTAGCTGATGTGCATTTTTTTTCATATTTCATTGACTTAAAGTAAAATCCTCAGTCAAAATAGAAACCATAGCCATGGACCACAAAAAGCAAAAACCAACCCTTCAAAACTGTTTCATAATCATGAAAATTGAGTGACTCAAAGTTATAGGCCCTGATGCAACTTGAAGCTCAGTATTCAACTATTAAAAAAAAAAAAATCCCCTGAGGTGTGGTGTGTGTGTGTGTGTGTGTGTGTGTGTGTGTGTGTGTGTGTTAAGGCCTGAAATTGGAGCCTTGATTGAAACCAGAATCTACCAAAAGGGAAGAAAGAAAAGTTGAGTCGTGGCTCACCCTTAGTAGAAGTTTCTTAGGGAGTGTAAAAAAACTACTTTAAGTGTATTTTCCTCAGCAGGACCTCATGGTAGCATCCTTCCAACAATTCCTATAAAAAGTTCCAGTATCATTTAATTAATCGTCTTAAATTCAGCCTTCTGTATTCCCTTGCCAATGAAAATTCCCAGACAACTAACTGTTCCCTTTCATATACTTGCAACCGCTGTTTTCCTTCTAAATGCAGCCAGAGTGGCTAGTGGATGTCCTACCCTAAGAAGGAGTTATTTCCTGAAGTTTCTTCAGAATCCAATTTAATTACAGACCTTGGTTACATAAAACTAACTACTAATAACTCCTTGTGCCCGGGAGAGGAGGGGCGAACTGGACGACCAGGTTCAGGAATCCCGGGAGTCTCTGGGCCCCAAGTTCCCAGGGCGCACATCTCCCTCTCCCAGGGCAGCCGCCGAAGGATAAAACTCATTTGGGCTCATCCTGAGGCCCCCAGCTCACCGCCAACCGCTGCCTGCTCCACCCGGGAGCTCAGACCGTGCGTTCGCCCGGAGTGAGCTGGGCGTGCCCTGAACTTGGCAGAAGGCCGAGGTCTGAGACGAGGCTCGGGGGTCTTGGGGGATGGGGATGAATGGGACGACCCAAAGTGCAAACTAAGAACCTTTTCGCTGAAAACTCCCACAGGGACCGAACCCCTCCACCCTTAGAAGGGAGAGGTCGCCGAAATCCGGTTCGGGGTTTGATTCTGAAAAGTGGGGAGGGGGCGTGCAAGGGGGATGAAGGGTGAAGAAAGAAGACGCGAGGTTACCTGAACAGAGACATATTAATCCAAAGAGGTAAAAGTGAGCAGGCTCCGCGATCATTGTCCTCGGGTGGATCCTGCATACAGTCTCATGCCAAGAGGAGGGAACAGAAATGGGGTGCCCAAATTTGTGAAGCCACACACCACACAAACTACACACAAAGGCTTAATATAAGCAACGTGGGTCGATCCGCCAGGAGTTTTCAGGGCAATTTACTTGTCGACCTTTCCGGACGCTTGTCAATGCCTCAGAGCCCTCCGCAGACTAAGAATTCCAAGGTTAGCCTGGTCTGGCTCCAGGGTTTCGGAGGAGGCTCGGCCACTTCCAAGAACCATCCAGGGCGAACAACAAAGAGCCGAGGGAGACGAGCAGCGGGGCGGCTTCCTGCCTCCGGGTCGCGCCGAGCCTCCCGGGTGCGCCCCCACACTGCGCGCCCGAGCGCCGCGGCGAGGGCGGGCGCGGCGGCGGCGAACTCGGGGTGCGGGAGCCGCTCGGGGAGGGCCGGAAAGTGCTGCTCCGGCCGCAGGCTAGCCGGGTCAGCAGCCGGCCACCAGCGGCGGCGAGGAAGGCAGCCGAGGCAGCGGCGGCAGCTCCGGGGGACCGGCACTGGGTGCCGGGGGTGTGCCTGGGTGGCTCCGCGCGCGGCGGCCGAGCGAGGGGGCGGTGCGGCGACAGCGGTGGCCCGAGCCGGCCCTTGTTCCCATCACTTGGGGGATACGGAGGGCACAGGGGACAGCAGCAGGTCCGCCGACAGACGCGCACCTCCTCTGTGCCTCCAGCCCCGCGCAGCGCTCACCATCGCCCCGGTTCCCTCGCCCGCTGGGGCGCGCGCTCGGGGCACCCCGAACTCTCCGCTGCCGGGACGCTGCAGCCCAAACTTCCTGAGGATGGCTGCCCGCAGCCCTGGCTCGTGGTGGCTCTAGAGAGGCAGCCCCCTGGGCCGCCCCGGGGTGGCGGAGAGGGGCGAGGAAGGTGCTGCCGCGGGTGGGAGCGACGGCCGCCGGGGCTCACCGGAGCTCCGCCGGGATCAGCGGCGTCTGAAGTTTCTGCTCTCACGCTGCCTCTTCTCTGGCTCAATTGCCTGTGGGTTTCCCCACTGTCCCCGCAGCTCCCAGTTTCCTCCTTCTCCTCCCCGGCCCGCGAATACTTAAAGGGGCCGCGCAGTCCTTTCCCTGCTTCACTCTACACCCTCCAGATGCTGGTCTGGCAAGTTCTGCTCGTTAATATTTCCATCCACGAGCCCGGGTGCCCGAGTGCGCCCTCAGGTGAGAAACAAACTGCTCCGGATCAGAAATCCAAACGAATGGGAACTTGCCTTGTTTTTCTGGCTACCCCTCTCTCCCCTGCACCTTTTTCCAAATGGAACCTCCCAGCCAAAGACTTCAAAAATCCTCCTGGTCCAGCTTAACCTCTTCCTTACCGCTTCCAGGAGTTGGAATCAACTCACAAATAACTCTACCCTACGTTACTCTGCATCTTCGTCTTTTTGTTTTTAGTCAAATTTGGGCAAACAAACCTGGACGACAGGAGGTACAGTGATGACTATCTAGAATATACTATCACACTCTATTGCATAATAGATGTGCACCCTATTACAAACATCACTTTCTTTTACATTGCAGTTTTTGACAGTCATGTAGAAAGTCTATACAACCCAAAAGACTCCGGGTGAGCCATGGGGGTCTTTATGTTTCTCCAAGTGCCTCTGTTTCAACTTTACTGACTCTAGATATTAGAATGTTAGCAATGGGGAAGTAATTCAGAAAGAGGGACAAACTAAAAAAGAAAAAAAAAATTCTTGACTCTCCCAAAGTTTGCCCTTATAACAGAAGCCATTCAGCATTTTCTAAACCAGAGGGCATGGACTTTGACACCCCATGCACCTCTGAAACCTCAAACTACCAGTTACTATGTCTTTTATCAGGCCAAGTCTCAGTTTTCTCTTCTCAAAAAATACTCTTGAGATATTAACAAATATTAACAAATATTAACCCAAAGCAACCTAAACCTAGCATATCTGCACAGCAATCTTGCACTCATTCACTTTTTTTTCCTATTAGTAAGACACTGTATGTAAAACACCTGAGAGATGATGAGTGCCCAAAAAATGGTAAATATTGGTATTTAGAACTATTCTTCTTTTAAATAAATCATTACCTACAAAATTACATATAGTAACTTCAAGAGGGTATTTGGTGTCTATCAGGAAGCACCAGACCAGCTTTCAGAAGTTGTCTGTGGGAAGAGAAATGCATGATAGATGGTGGAGATGAGGGTGTATTTGCTTTTTTTCTTTATGCTGCTGTGCTTTTCTATTTTTTTTAAGTGAACACATGTATTACCTAATGAAAGACAAAATTTTAAAAGCAAATCATACATTTATTTTGGTTGCTTCTGGTACAACCGATGACAGTGAAGCAGCACTTTGTAGAAAGAAACTCTGGTTAACAGCACCTATCGCTGAAAGTGAAAGATAGTTTAATCCTGGAAAAGCTGACTGAAAATTCAGTAAACAGGCTGGAGATAAGAATTCAAAGACTCCAACCAAAATCTTTGCAGCAATAAAAGCAAGAATGTGCACTAACTGCTGGAAAACATACATTGATTTGGTGTTTGTGCAAGGATATTTAGTGAGAAACGTAGAATATATCTCCCTCCCCCCCCCCTCTTCTTGGGATAAAACATGCTTTTAAGATAAGCTTACCCACTAACAGAAAATAAATAAGGTAAGGTAAGGTACTTGAGAAAGAGAGAGGAGAAAATCCTTCAAATCCTCATACCATCTGAGTGCATTTTAAATAAAGATTTTGAACATCTCCTTCGTAAAAGGTGTATATTTTTAAATACAAACTAGAATATGTATAAGAATTCCTACTGCATTGTTTTTCAAAGTGGGTCTCCTGGTCTCTAGAAGTTTGCTAAGATTTCTCAAAATCTCTTTTATTGATCTCATTATCGTTGAATTGAAACCATATGAGATGAGTACTCCATTTACTCCTTTTGCTTCTCAACCTCAGTTAGCAACAACCCTCTGCCCCCCACCCCCTTCCAATCTCCCCTATCTTATCCTTAGAGATCCTATTACCTAGGACTCAACAGTAAGAATCCTCAAGGAGTCCGTTTTGGCCAGCCCAAAGAGGATCATCCTATGCCATCCTCATAGGCTGGCCCTTTCTTTTTCCTCTGTCTCATGCAAAGTGTACTTTTCTGTCAATTATGTCAGAAAGGTGGCATCTGCAGATAAGCATGTGTATTCAGGAGATATTAGGGATGCGTAACAAGTGAAACTCAATGTACTTGGGAACTTTTGCAACTTCTTCTTCCACTCACTTACTGTTACCCATGAAAAGAAACAGTTTATAAACATCATCTATGTAAGAGAAACAGTAAAGGGCTCTCTAGTGGCAAGATGCAAATAGAAACCCACCCACCAGGCCCTCTGAGCTCTTACACAAATTCCAGAGTGGAACCTATCAGAAGAAGTAGAAACGATGTGTCATTAGGGTTAAATGACAGTTCAGTCATTCCTGGAGATGGATGAATCATAGCAACTGCCACCTTTCCATTTCTACTCCTGAAGATTAAGTTACTGATAGAATGCAAAAATGTCCAGTGTGTCTGTCTGAGTATGCGTGCAAGTGTGAGTGTGTAGACATGAATCGGGTGTCCACCTCTATCGGGCCTTCAGACGACTCTGACATGTACACTAGAACTCTGAGTCATTCCAGATGGGTTGGGAGACAAAGAGCAATGTAAGGAGCAAGGGCCATAATTTAGACTCTGAAACTCTATTCTGATCACTATGATCTGAAGAACTCATGAATTCTCAAGTTTCATTTAGAGAAGTCAGATCCCATTTGGAGCTTATGAAATTCAGGATCCCTAAAATGTCTCCTTGACCATTTTGAGGAAACTCAAAAATAAAACACTCAAATAGTCATGTGAACGGGGCTTCTTTGGCAGTAAAAATTCTAGAGCTGTGATAATCTCTTAGGTTGGTCTGATCTGAGTTTTTCATGCGGGTAGTTACAGGAACTCAGGAAATAACAAAACTCCCAGGGTCCCTTCAGGAATTCCAGATATCACTTACCCAGATCAGGAGGCTCAGAGTTCCTAAGGAAACGACAAACCAGAACATTGCTCTATCTGTCTACCTCGTGGGAAGAAGCCTTAGTATCAGACTGTGTTGGAGGCAGATATAGTCAGAGGTTCTGGGAGATCTGCTGAGAGGCAGCATGTAATCGGTACAGTCCACAGGAACTGCATATTCCAAGATACCATCTCTTAGGGTACGACAGTGCACTTAGCAATTTTTACATGAAACTGCTGAATGATCTGTGAAATCTTTCATATCTAAGTCAAGGAACTACGTAGAATATTTGAATGATTTAATATTTCAATATTTTTTCAAAGTGTGGATATATATGAGAAGTCCTATTCAATAAAGTGACCCTTTTTTAAAGTAACCCTAATAGAGAATAAATACATCTGCTGAAAACATTGACTGTTTTGAGAAGCCCTGTCTCTTTTTTTTTTTTTTTTTTTGAGAGACAAGAGAGACAGCAGGAGCAGAGGAGGAGCAGAGAGAGAGAGAGCAGGAGACACAGATCTGAAGCAGTCTCCAGGCTCTGAGCTAGCTGTCAGCACAGAGCCCAATGCGGGGCTCAAATCCATGAACCATGAGATCATGACCTGAGCTGAAGCCAGACGCCCAACCGACTGAGCCACCCAGGCGAGAAGCCCTGTCTCTTTAATAAACACTGCTGAGTCCAAGCCATGCTGCTCATGTAGTAATATCTCTAGTCCTCCATTCCTTTTTTTAAAAAGCTTTTTTAAGTATTTATTTATTTTTGAGAAACAGAGAGAGCATGAACAGAGGAGGGGCAAAGAGAGAGGGAGACACAGAATCCAAAGCAGGCTCTAAGCTGTCAGCACAGAGCCTGTTGTGGGGCTTGAACTCAGGAACTGTGAGATCTTGCCCTGAGCTGAATTCCGATGCTTAACCGACTGAGCCACCCAGGTGCCCCTCTAAGCCTCCATTCCTAACAATTAAGAGCTTCAGCATTCCTTGCTAAACTGCGTATGGTAGTTACTTTGGGGGAAACTTATTCTTGTTTAAATGAGCAGTACAGTATTGCTTACATATTCTAGCTGCCATATATGATAGCAAACAGTAATATGTAAGAAATCACATACGGTGGAGTATATAGAGTTAACATGCAATGTAGTTGAAGGAAGAGAAGAATAACTTAGGAACAGAGTAATAAAAACATGAAAGAAAAGAATACCAGATAAGATTTTTAAATAAGTGTAACTTTTTATGAAAGAGTAAAGTTTACCATGGTGCTTTCTTTTAAATGGACACAGGACACATTTTAACAGCATTTCTTTTATTTGTTTGCTTCTCTGCCTTTTAGAATGTGTAATTAGGGGGCCTGGGTGGCTCAGTCAATTAAGTGTCGAGCTTCAGCTCAGGTCATGATCTCATGGTTCTGGGTTCGGGCCCCATGTTGGGCTCTGTGCTGACCGCTCAGAGCCTGGAGCCTGCTTCGGATTCTGTGTCTCCCTCTCTCTCTGACCCTCCCCTGCTCACGCTGTATCTCTCTGTCTTTCAAAAATAAATAAAAAACAGGAAAAAAAACTTTAAAAAAAATAAATAAAAGACGTTAAAAATTAAAAAAAAAAGAACGTGTAATTATGGGCCCCAAATTGGGAACCATGGGCAGAAGACATTCCCTGGGTTATCTGCCTTCACTTACTTAAAGACTTAAGGCACTGCCACCTGGACCGATTCCTTCACTACAGAAAAGGGTGGGATAGAACTCCATTAGTCTCACTGTCTCCAAAACTCATTAAAAATGTTCAACTACAATGCACTCAAGCTTCTGTGAAATTACTTACTGTAACTGTGCTTGCCTTTTAGCATCTCTGCATCTTGGGGACATTGCAGATGTTTAAACCTAGGTGCTATATTGGTAAGTCTTTTTGGTAGAATCTGGGACCTTAACTATTTGGGACCTTTACAGACTACCTTGATCTAATTCTCACCAGATTATGTGAAGTGGTGTTATCATCCTAATTTAGAGATGAGGCTGAGACCGTAAATAATTAACTGAAGGTTCAGCAGTCTATAAGCCAGGGATTTTATATTTGAATCCAACTTGTTTTGAACCAAAGCACAGAGAAGGGGAGGAGAAAGAGAGTTTCATGGTAGGATAGACTTGGGAGACTTTGAAGTCATCACATTTAAGAACGTCGCAAAGCCTTTGATATGCAAATCAGCATGTGAGCCCTCAAGGGAAGAGCCTCTGGAGAGCGCTGCCTTTTTGGTAAGGGTTACTCCATCCACACCACATGGCTATACTATAGTATCTCCAATGCTCCACACCCGAGGATTAAGATCTTAGGCTTTCCCTGACTATATTGCGTCTGATACTTACTTGGGGGAAGTGTATTTGTCTTGAAATGAGCAATGTAGTATCATTCCTTACTGAAAAAAAACTGTAAGTTGAAATGACTGCTTGTCCAGGCCACACTTCAAAGAGCAGCCAGAGGGATCCTGTTGAAACCTGAGTCAGACCGCATTCTCTCCTCTGCTCTAAACTGTCCAACGGTTTCCTATCTCACTTGGAGTGAGAGCTCACCTTCCCTGACAACGCCTCCTTCCCCATTTACTAGGCCTTGCTCACTTGGTTCCATAGCAAAGGCCTCTATGCTATTCCAGAGCATTATCCAGCAACCACCTGCCTCCAATTTTTTGTCCTTACTCGGCTTGAATCCTCACTTCCATAAACTTATCAACCTCTTCTTCCCTCTCTTAGGTTTCAATTAAATCAAACCCTCTCAGACTCTTTTTCTGACCACCAATTGTAAAGTTATATTTTTACACAATACTTTCCCTACCCATTCCATGTTTTCTTTGTCTGTTTTGTTTTGTTTTTCTCACCAGAGCACCTACCCTATCTAGGATACTATATATTTCTTTCTTTATTTTTGTTGACTGCTTTGCTCTTCCTAGAATATTATACGGAGTCAGGAATTCTTGACTACTTTATTCATTTCTATATTTCCAGCATCCAAAACAGAGCCTGGCACCCCATGGACACTCAAAGGTTTGTTGAATGAGTGAATATATGAATGAATGAATGAATGAATCATATTTCATGGTTAAAAGACCTTTTGGGAAAATGCTTCTTTAATGAACCTATTTCTGTAGTTCTAAAGTATATTTTCTCCAATATGTGACTCCATTATTTATTAAATCATGAACTTTTCATAATTGAGAAACCTCAAGTTTAAAGAAATCAGCTTTCCCCAGACCACTCCCTTGATTGCACTTTATTCAAAACCAGAACCCAGTCCTCTAAATCACTATAGATTCTTTTCACTGGAACAGGTTAATCAGAAACTATTGGACAAGAGTCTCTACCTTCGGAATCATCAGTAGATATGATACAGTACAATACATATTATATTATTCTATATTATAGTGAACTTTGCACATTTCTAACTTATCTTTAGGAAAATGGGAATCATAGCTTTTAAAAAATTCTTCACCTAATAATTAGACCCTCTGAGTTCTGTAAAAAAAAAAAATTCTTCACTTCCTAATAGCATAAAACTAATAACAGCCAAAATTTATATAGCATTGTGTGCTAAAGGCACTGTTTTCAGTATTTTACATATTCTAAGTCATTCAAATCCTCAGAAATACATTATTTGATCAATTACTATTATTATCCTATTCCAAACATGATGAGATGGAGGAATTCAGGTAATATGAGGATGACTACCTATTTGAACCTTAGTTACTTGGATTTACCCCCACAAATAAAAGCTGTTACTTAATGTTATTCTTCTTTTCTTAAGGTTTATTTTGAGAGAGAAAGAGAGAGTAGGGGAGTGGTAGAGAGAGAAGGAGAGAGAGAGAATACCAAGCAGGCTCAGTGCTGTCAGCACAGAGTCCGATGCGGTCCTCAGTCTCACCAACCACAAGATCATGACATGAGCCTAAATCAAGAGTCAGTGGCTTTACGGTCGGAGTCATTCAGGTGCTCCTAAAGTAATATTCTTAGAGATTTGGTCTAGCTGGAGAAAACTATCAACGTGTCAGTTTTGTTTGTTTAGAGATTTACTTTCATTTTGGGAATAAGTACAAGAAAGTGACTCTGAAGTATACTGAACTGTAGTTTTACTTTGATATGAAATTTCAATGTTTAAATCTTTTTTATTTTATGTACAAAATGTTCAAAGGGTTTTTTTGTTTGTTTGTTTCTCTTAACTGATGAGAAGGCATGGAAAAATATATAGTACACGTTTTTGAAGAAATTCAAAGTACACTAAAAAACATGAAGATGAATATATATTTATATCCTACCGTAGAATTCTGCTGTCTTTTGGTTCTTGCTTCCAGATATATCTGGTACCAAGCATATACTATACTAATCATGACTTAGAATTCTCTTAAATTGGAATCATAGTGAACAGCTGCACAGCTGAATGGAGTACTCTATAGGCTTACATTTTGACACAAACTGACTATTTTGTAAGTAATTTACATTACATTTAATTCTGCAGATGTGTTTTATAAAACTGTTTAATGCTTTTGGTTTTTCATTGCTTTTTAAAAAATCCTTTCAAGAAACATTTAGAAGATTGAGGTTCATATGTTGGGATTTATGGCTCATTTTGTATATTCATTATGTTTAGTCCCACCTGCTGCTTTGTTTATTCTGAATAATGTTTTGCCTAGGTTCTAACAATTATTTTAATCAGATCATTAATGAAATATTATGTGGATATGAAAAACACCTTGGAATTCTATTAGAGTTTCCTGTTTTAAGGTTATTTTCTGGGTCAGTAAATTATTATTATTATTATTATTTTTAAAGATTCTGCTTTTTATTTTTAAATGGTTTTTTAATGTCTTTATTTTATTTTGAGAGACAGAGCAGAGAGCAAGCAGGGGAGAGGCAGAGAGAGAGGAAGATACAGAATCTGAACAGGCTCCAGGCTCTGAACTGTCAGCACAGAGCCCGATATGAAGCTCGAACCCACGGCCTGTGAGATCATGATCTGAACCGAAGTCGGATGCTTAACCAACTGAACCACCCAGGCGCCCTTGGGTCAGTAAATTAAAAGTAAGCCTTCATATTTAATGTTGTACTAACCAGAAAAAAAAAGTATCCAAGTTTATCATAAATAATACTACTACTAATAACATTAATAATAAAGACAACTAAATTGCAGTACTATATATCAATTGAAACTTTTACGTTATTTATTTTACAGCCTCCTAGTGTATTTTTCTCTTATGGCTTACAGAAAAATGACTTCTCATTTGAAAAGCTAAATTAGGGCTTTAGGATTTAATAGCCTGGTGTGATTGAGGCCTGGAATTCTAAATCTGGAGGTGCTCATTCTTGTGGATAAATACTGAATCCATATCCCACAATTGTCTTTGAGAAACTAACTGCTGTTGAAATTGACATGAAATGTAAACCTACTGTCTTAACAACAAGGATAATTATATATTTTCCCAAGAGTTTAATCACCTCCTCTCTAGTACCCTGGCCACATTCCAACAAAATCATCCAATTCCATTATTCTAACTAAAAGTCTTTGTTGATTTGATCTAATCTCATCTTCTCAATTTCCTATCACTATATACTACTTAAAACCTGCTTTATTACACCTAGCAGGTAGAATTTCACTCTACAGTACGTATCTTGTTGCATTTATGTATCATATTAGTATCTTTGAAACAAAACAGATGTTTGCTGAAGCCAGGAAAACAGCCTTGCCAACAAAAACATTATATAAAAATTATTCTATTTATTCAAAGATTTCAAATTATTGATTTTTATTTACAATATTTCAACTACAAACCTAAAAATTACTTTATGAATTTAGCATGTCAGTGTTTTGCCGCAAATATTGTTAGATAACATATGAAAAGCAATATGGTTTACATCGCTATATTCAGGCGCTAATTTGTTCTAATGAGATTTCATTTATTTTTCTTCAAAATATAAGGGTAATATATTTTTAGAATATTTGGAAAAAACAAAAACACTCAAATTTACAAAAATCCTCTCATATATAATCACATATGCTGTCAACATTTTATTGTATAGTCTTTTTTTCTTTCTTTTTTTTACTATGCATGTAGAGACTTTTCTTCTTGCAATATGGAATAATAGTCTAAAAACTGCTACTTAATCTACATTTTCACTCAACAATATGTCAGAACAATTTTTTCCATGTCATGAAATATTCTTTAACACCATCATTAAAAGTTAAGTAAAACAGAATCCCATGACATGAGTGTACTAAAATATATGTAGCTAATCTCTGATGGTAGGTATTCACGTTATTTCCAATTGTCACTAAGCTGTATAGAACCTGATTCTTAAAAAAAAATCATATTAGGATATTGTCTTTCTAGTTAATACGTTTCATTTTAGTCACAGATATTCTACTCAAGGAATACATTCTTACGCCAATTTAAGTTACCATCCAGCTGGTTCAAATGGCCTTAGAACCTACAGATACAAGAATTAAAGATCACAAACAACAATGAAGAATGATTAGACAATTCTTATCACCTAAGAGGTTTCAATTTTTTTCCCAAAAGGTTATTATTTGTTTGTTCAAGGAGTGCCTTTTGTTTTCAGTACAAATGATTAATAATTGAAAGTGTTTGGTTTTCACAAGTATGCTTGATTTCACAGGTTTTGTATTTCACACCAGAAAGTAAACTCTTTTCTTTTAGCAAGGGCAATAAATCAAGACATAAGGCTTTTCCTACACAATTACCTTTGAGAAAAGTATACACTTAAGCACAATTCATTATTTTGCTAATTGCTCTTTCAGCTAGAGAAAAGTGTGTATTGTTTACCATTTGGCTATTATAATTCCTGACAATGACCATAATATGACCAAACACAAATATACTAGTCTAAATAGGGTCAACTTAGATGTATTATGTGCATCTTAGTTTATCCAAATCATGTTATTTTGGTTAACATCACCTGTTTCTTGATTTTCCTCTAACTTCCACATGGGTTCAATGCACAACAGGAGTTTGAAAAATGTAATTATCCTCCCTTCCCTGGTGAAATAGGAGCCATACAGTTAGAATAATTAAAGAAAAGACATCGATTCTCCTATTGGATGCCTTAATATTTGAGAGTAGAATGCCATTATTTCTTAAGGGTGGTAATTTTATCACTTGTTAAATATTATTCATAATATTTTTGGCAAATATAATATTACATAATATACTCTTTATGTAACAAGTCTATTTTAAATAATTGTGAATTTTTGTCAATTCTGTTTAACTCATACAGCTATGCATAGAACACCTGGGAAAGCATAATTAATAAACCAGATTATCCACTCCTCTAGATCTTTCTGATCTTGCTCCCTTTAATATTTCACAACAGTAAGAATATAGAGATGAATAAGATGAATCATGAATATAGAGATGTTTCTTTCAACGCTTTTATACATCCTAGAACATCATTGAATGTGTTTTCCAGGTGGAAACTATGTGATTAAGGGACCAGAACACCGTCTAGAGAGCTTGCCTTTTTGCTCAGACTTCCCCTGGGTGACTCCTTCTCATTCTTTAAGTCAGATGCAAGTCTCTTCCCTGACAAAGACATCCCAGACCTGCCATTTCCACCTTCCCCAATAGGTCAGCTGTCTCTGTAAAATGCTTAGAAAAAAATCTGACTGTTTCTTCATAACACTTATCACAAATAATTGCTGTGAAAATATGTCTTTTAAGCCTGTCTCCTCTGCAAGTCGGATAAACTCCATAGCGGTGCAGTAATGACTTCTGATTTGTTCACCAATAGCATTTTAGCTCTTATTAAAGTACATTGAACATGACTTTGTGCTTACGCTTCTGTATACTATACTAAGTTTTGGGGAAAAAAATACTTAGCTAGACTAAGAGGAGGAATAAGAAGAAAGTCTATACGCAGGTATCTGGGCATTCGTGCCTTTTGCATTTAATCTAACTATACAATTCCCTTGGAAATGAACAATTACTAGAAGGTTTACTCTATTTCAATGGTCTCAGTAGGGGAGGTGGTGTTATTTTGTCTTTTTCCCTAACCCAGAGAACATCTGGCAATGTCTAGAGACATTTGTGGTCGTCACATTAGGTGGAGAAGGAAAAAAGGCGCTACTGGCATCTAGTATATAGAAGGAAGGGATCTACTACACACCTTACTTTATACAGGAAAGCCCCTCACCCACAACAGAGAACGATCTGGGCCAGTGTCTGTAATACCAATGATGAGAAACACTAATCTAGTCTAACTTCAATATGTTTTGAGCAATTTTTTTTCTTGTGAGGATTAAGTAAGATAGTGGACATGTGTCTTATAAATTGGGGTAGTTAAGTTCTACGGTTATTAGGCAAGCAATGCTGTGTGCCAGTGGTAAAGGAAAACATTGTAAATATTGTAAAATTCAGTGTAAAGATAGCCTAAACATTATTAAATGTTCATATGTCTTGAAGTGGAAAATTTAATTACATTCATGCGATAAATTGCAATCTAGTTTATTTAAAGAGGCATCTTTATTCAATCATATGTTATTTACTTCCAGGTATACTTGGAATGAATGGAGTAAGAAGAATGATATGTGAAGGCAAAATGTAAAGTGAATTGATGTGGACTTAACCAGGTATGTGTTATTGACCAGTATCAGAAAACTTAGGGTAACGATTCCTAAATGCTCCCAAGCTTGATAGGATGCAAATAGTACTAATAAAATTTTGCTTTTGTGTGGACATGCCTTTGAATGAGCATATAGTGAATGTTGAATGAACATATAGTAAAGATATCTGTTATATTTCACAGTATATAAATATACTTTTATTTCTATTTCTTTAGTAAGAAAAAGAGGCATATAACATATTTATGCTACTCATCTTCCAGTGAATTCCAACGGATGTCCAAGGAAAATTCAAAGTTGAGCATATTTATTATTTAACTTGGCTCTTCAGAGCAGGTAGAATGATAGTTTGGTGCACACTTAGAACAATTTTGAGGCACAATACTTGTTTCTAAAATGCATAAAGAAAAGTGTCTGGGTGGCTCAGTTGGTTAAGTGTCTGACTCTTGGTTTCGGCTCAAGTGATGGTCTTATAGTTTGTGGGTTCGAGCCCCGCGTTGGGCTCTGTGCTGAAGGTGTGCAGCCTTTCTGAAATTCTCACTCTCCCTCTCACTCTGCCCCTCCCCTACTCTCCCTCTCTCAGAAATAACAAAACTGAAATAAATAAATAAAATGTATAAAGAGATCTCTGTCACGGTCTAGCTGGGTAACCATGGGCGTGTCTTTTGTTATCTCTAAGACATGTTTCCTTCTATATTAAACAAAAAGAATAATAGTTCTTACCTTATAGGAGGGTTGCAAGGATCGAAACAGATAATGTGCATAAATGCTTAGCACAGAGCTTGAAATACAGTAATCAAATTATATATATATGTATATGTATACACATATATACACATATGTATATATGTATATCCATTGATTTTTATTGCTATGGCTCACTGTGTAAAACAGAACTTATCCTGAGAACTTCAGGATTAAGTTTACAGTTAGTAATAGAAGACTGTAAACAGTTTTTTTTTAATAACTAAGCAAATGGTGTAAGGTTGTTGCTTAAAAAGTATTCAGAAAGCCATAAAAACAGCTTAAAAGATATCTACACAGAATAACTTTTAAAGTAACTCAAATTTGATTTTATCAAGGGAGTTTGGAATTACTACAGTATTTGGGAACCAATGTTCTTAATAGAACTTAAGTGTTCATCTATTTTAAAAAATTAACATTTTATTTATTTTTGAGAGAGAGAGAGAGAGAGAGAGAGAGAGAGACATAGCACAAATTGGAGAGGGGCAGAGAGAGGGAGACACAGAATCTGAAATAGGCCCCAGGCTCTGAGCTGTCAGCACAGAGCCTGATGACGGTGGGGGGGCGGGAGGGGGGCTCAAACCCACTACCTGTGAGATCATGACCTGAGCAGAGGTCAGATGCTTAACTGACTGAACCATCCAGGTGCCCTTATTTTTTAATAACCCAACTGGGTATATTCCAAAACTAAAGTTTCCATGGTATATCTGAAATGTGAGTTTCTATGGTGCTGAGATGTTATTAATGTAATATTCTCAAAATGTATCCCCCTTTTAATGCTTTGAAAATAAGTAAATATGATTTTAAAAGTAACCAATGATTAAACTTTCTAACTCAGAATATTGGAATTTAAAAGATGCATAATTTTCCATTTTATTCTGACAAAATGATAGAACCCGTTTAAAATTGTACTTCATTACAAGTTCAGAAATGTACAACCTGGGTTATCAAGGGCATAAAGCCAAGAGAATGAAAATAAAACTCTCAATCTGTATATTTCAGTGTCATGAAATGAGCTTTCTAATGCTCATTCATTTGTAGGTAGGAAAGACTTAAGGGCAGATAACAGTGGTTCCTAGAATTAAAGAACCAGCTATTTGACGCTGGGAGGTTCAGAGATCTTGCCTGTGACTACATATATATATACATATATGAGTGTGTGTCTATATAGTAGTGATATATATTCAATATACATAATACTGATATATATTCACTAGTGATATAGTGAATACATTAATTTTCCCATGAATCATAAGGAGTATTTAAAAAAAACCCTTCAGAACCCTTTTAACCTTGAAAGAGAAAATATTACTTTGTATTTAAACAGATTTATTCAAGATTTTCCTCACATTGTGTATTATATAAATAATCTTTATACATTCCTTGAGAAGTAGATTTCCTTAGTACATCATAAAATTATTTTAAAACCATAATTAATATAATAAACCGAGCTTAAAACATGAGGCTTAGTACTAGTCTGTGAAACCATTTTTGGGTAAACCATGAATAACCAAAGAGGCATTCTTTTAGTGCATAGATAATTCTCTTCATACCCACTATGAAACGGGTAAAAGAGTCTCCTGATAGAAACTTCTTTACAAATATTGGGAGTTTGTAGCGCTTAAAATTCCCTTCAAAGACTGGGTAACATTTTCTATTAGGATATTTCTAAATTCATGCATGTTCTCTTGTGCTAATTTTAGATTGTAAATTCACTGCAGTTATAATACATTATCAAAAACATAATAATCAAAATTCAAGGCACACACGTACATATTTTGATAAAGAAGTTGACAACAGGTCCCTTTATATTTTATTTTTGTAACTTTGTCCATAAAGGAAAATACCTTCTCCAAGAAAGGTTTCAATTGGCTGATGGTGTTTAGTATACAAAGCTCTGTTGCCCTCTGCTGGCTAGAAATTGATAAATAAAAACTCCCCATCTGTTCCTTAACTAAATGGGGGTCTTAGAAAACAGAATATAGGAAATAAAGACACAGTTCAAAGTTATAAAACAGTATGTTAGAGTGACAGGAAATAAAAAGATGAATTTTTAAAACATTCTTAGCATGTAACAAAAACTCTCTTAGCTTTGGTTATTTTTAATTAGTTTTTGTATTAGTGAAATCATTTGATTATTTTATATAACCCTAAACACTCATCAATGGAACAAAAAAACTATACTCTATTTCATTATTTTAACGTGATCATTATAAGACTCATAATTGCCTAGGAATTCTTAGGTTTTGCCAACCAGATGTATATGATGTTCTAATTATTGGCACACTTATGAAATGTTTTATAAAATTATTATGTATCTAATATAAGTTTATTTTTTAAGAAACCTTTTTTAAATCTTGTTGAAAAACTTTGTCAACATAGTTTTAATAAAAGTGTAAAGAGCTGGATATTAAAGTTCTTCTGTACTAATTAAACAAATGATTTAATTTGCACACTTCCTTCTCTTTTAAAGCGTTCTTTACATGCTCTTCACATCTCACTGAGGAAAAACTAACATCAGTGTATAATGATGCATAAATTTTTTAATAAAAATAACAGTGACATTGCCCCAAGGAACATAAAATCCATAGACTGATGAATTTACCTGGCTTCGTGTTAACACTGCACCCTGCTTTAATGCTTGATTACATTTATTTCAAAAACATTTCTAAAGAGTAACCTTACCGTCCATGGCAGAAGAGTCAGACTTCATTATTAAGGGGATCTTGTTGGGTTTTCTAAAACATACATGGGTTAAAAGTTTAAAACAAAGCTGTCACTGTTTTTTTCAGAATTTTGGCTGGGATTTTGAATCTGGAATTTATTTTATATTTTCAGTAGTTTCTCCCAGCTACAATGTAAGTTGAAATAATCTGGTTTTCATTTCTCTGAGTCTATTTCTTTGGAACATTTATAAAACTTGGGTCATGGTTCTTTGAAACAGGCTTTATTCCATGAGTTCTGCCTTCCCACTTTATCCTCAAAACCAGTGTCTATTATGAATCAAGAGGATAATTTTTCCCCATGGCTTCCCTGTCAAAACAACTGTCAATTCTTTTAAAATTATCTGGAGTAAATAATGTTTTATAACTTACTCTAACTACCTCTGTTCTAGAATGTATTCACATCTCAAATTTTCCGAGAACATATTTTCAGTCCAATCTTTAAGTCACTTGAAGTCTTTGGTTCTCCAGAAACTGAGAGGAAAAAACATTTTATCCTAAAAAAACATAATTACAGCAATAAGATGGAAAATAAGGTTTTACTGTCCAATTCATAAGTGAGATTAAAAAACAAAAACAAGATGTGCTGTTCAGTTTTTCACATTTAATCCTCATAAAAACGCTAGAAAGATTTTTTTTTAACTTTCATAACACTTAGGAGGACAGGAAAAAGAAATGCTAAAAGATGGGAGACTGGTCCATATTCACACAAGATGGCCTGCAGATCAAAAGGCAGGTCTGCTCACCTCTAGGTGCATGGTCTTTTTATGACACCTCTCACAGCCTCTCAGGGAGGAAACAAAGCTGGGAATCCATTTGTAACAGGGTCTTAAAACAAACACGCCCTTTGTACCAGGTACCCTAACTCTGGGAAGCTAATATTACATGTCCTTGACAGCATTAATTAAAATAATGCAGGAAAAGGGAGAAAGATAGAAAAGGGCCAAACTTCTTTTTCTCTCCTTTTCTTTCCCTCCCTTCCTTCCTTCCTTCCTTCCATTAAGATTTTAAATCATCTCTATATCCAACATAGGGCTCGAACTCATGACCCTGAGATCCAGAGTCGTCTCATGCTCTACTGACCGAGCCAGCCAGGCACCCTGAAAAGAGCTAAATGTTTAATTTAAAAAAATGGACAAATAAACCATGGTGAGATTTAATAGAATATTAGTCATTAAAAATAATAGTTACGAGTTACTTGGAAAACTGAGTTACTTAGGATAAAACCGGCAAAGAAACATTTATATATTATGTAATTAAACTGGAAAAGATGGGTTTGCCAGCAGAGTAAGGCATCCTGTATGTTATTGAGTGAAGAAAGCTAGTTATGTATTGAAAAGCAATAATAGTATGAATGTCCTACTGCATGTAAATGTTTAAAAGAAATTTTCCCCTTCGCCCTAATTTCTGTGTAATATATATCAAGCTATCGGTGATATAGGAGACAAAAACTGTTGGTAATTTGTAAACTATATATTTTTATACTATTTAAATTTAGAACAGAGGCACCTGGTGTCCCAGTCGGTTAAGCATCCCACTTCAGGTCAGGTCATGATCTCACAATTCGTGAGTTTGACCCCTGCACTGGGCTCTGTGCTGACAGCTCAGATCCTGGAGCCTGATTCAGATTCTGTGTCTCCCTCTCTATTTGCCCCTCCCCTGCTCACACTTTGTCTGTCTGTCTGTCTATCTCTCTCTCTCTCTTTTATTAACAATACAAAATTAAAAAAAATTTAGAACATGTTACTTTTAGAATTAAAAACAATAAAGATGTAATACTAACAATGATTATGGGTAGGTTGAAATTCAATGAAATAATAAGAGTTTATATTATAGGGTGATAAATACATATTTATTGTTTTTTAAAAAATAAAAATGTGTTTTATTGAAAATATAAAATAAGTATGATAAAATAATTAAAGTTCTTTACAATTATTAAGTTCCTTCTTTCTATTTCTCTATCTCATGGATTTTTATGAGAAATGATTTTCTTTTTTTATTTTTCATTTTTTTTAACATTTCTTCACCTTTGAGAGACAGAGCACAAGTGAGGGAGGGCAGAAAGACACACACAGAATCAGAAGCAGGCTCCAGGCTCTGAGCTGTCAGTAGAGAGCTCAATGCGGGACTCAAACTCATGAACTGTGAGATCATAACCTGAGCTTAAGGCAGATGCTTAACTGACTGAGCCACCCAGGCACCCCTCTTTTCTTTTCATTATAAGCATAAAGATTTTAAAAAATCATTTATACAATCAATATATTCTGTGTATTGGGGGCGCATGTTACCTTGAATTAAAAAATATAGATGTGATTTTATTCATCTTTTCCTTTCCACTTGATACCATGATACACTATACTGTATATAGTCGTATTTCAACTATAAGAATTTAATGACCAACATCTGAGAATCCCACCCACTCATCAAAATTATCAACAATCATTCTTCTACCTCCCCGCTCCATCCAACATCTCAACGTGATGAAACTTTGTTTCCCGACTAGGAGTCTGCCTAATTCTACAAATTCTAACAGGCTTATTTCCAGCCATGAATTGTACATCAGACGTGGCAACTGCTTTCTTGTCAGTAACTCACATTTACCGTCACGTCAACTATGGCTGAATCATCCGATACATACGTGCTAACGGGCTTCTATATTCTTCATCTGCTTATTTATACATGTAGGTGGAGGCATATACTATGGCTCCTATACCTTCTCAGAGACATGAAACATCAGAATCATGTTATTATTTATAGTCATGGCTATAGCTTTCATAGGTTACGTTTTACCATGAGGCCAAATGTCCTTCTGAGGAGCTACTGTCCTCACCAATCTCCTATCAGCAAACCTATATTGCTACTAACTAAGTAGAATGAATTGGGAGGAGGATTCTCAGTAGACAAAGCAATCTTAACATGATTCTTTGCTTTCCACTTTATTCTCCCATTTATTATCTCAGCCCTAGCAGCAGCCTACCTTCTATTCTTACAGGAAACAGGATCCAACAATCCCTCAGGAATAATAGCTGACTCAGATAAAATCCCATTCCACCCATACTACACGAAGATATCCTAGGTCTCTTCTTCCTTATCCTAATACTAATACTATTAGTCCTGTTTTCACTAGACCTCTTAGGAGACCCAGACAACTCTACCCCCACCAATCCCCTGAACACTCCACCGCACATTAAACACATTCCTCTTTGCATAGGCAATTCTCCGATCTATTCCTAATAAACGAGGAGTCTCAGCCCTAATCCTCTCTATCCTAATCATAGAAATTATTGCCCTACTCCACACTTCAAAGCAACAGGGAATAATATTCCAACCACTCAGCCAATGCTTATTCTGACTTCTAGTAGCAGACCTACTAACCCTAACATGAATCAGAGGTCAACCAGTAGAATATCCTTTCGTTACCATCCATCAACTAGCTTCCATCCTATATTTCTCAATCCTCCCAATCTTTTTACCCATTTCTGGTATTATCAAAAATCGTCCTTTATCATGAAGAGTCTTTGTAGCATATAAAACAACTTGGTCTTGTAAACCAAAAAAGGAGTATACCACTCCTTCTGGTTCTTTGTGGCAGAAAGAGCTAAACAGAAACTTGTTTAAATTCAAACATCATGTCAGACAGCAGTGACTCTATACTGCCTTTCATGTATAAATGTCTTTTAAATCTCATTCCCAAAGAACCAAAGAATACTCTGGTTTTGGAAGAAATCTTTATATATATATGAATAAATTAAGTAAAAAAATATATATATGCACATCCCAAATTTAGAAGAAAAATCCTCAAAACTTAAAAGCATTTAAATGACTAAAATATTAACCAGATAATGATGTTATTAAAGACTACAAGTATAACAAAATTATCAGTTTCCTTTATTCTTCCTTTGAGAATAAAAAATGACATTGACTGGGAGTTTTATAATGGCCCAAAGGAAAGAAGGCCCCTGTGTGCCTCAAATTTGATATTTTAAGTTGAAGTCAGCTGTTAAGAATTACTGAATTATCCAGGGCAGAATCTCGGGTACGGCTCACATTACAGTATGTTGGATATGAAAAGTTGCACACAAAAGGGGTGAAAACTTTGCAGTGATTAAAAAGGCCTGTGGGATTGAATTTTTAGATTCCAGAGCAGCACATCAATAGGAATGTTGCAGATTCCTGAGTTCTTGCAGCAAACTGTGTCTGTAAATCCACGAGGTGTTTCTCAGGAAACATCAAGATGCTCTGTAGAGTATATAAAATTTCTTCTAATTCTCATGGGAGTGAAAATTAAATCTTCTGGGTGAAAACAAATACATAACAAAGTTAAGAAATTGACCATATCTAGAATTCAATCAGGCCAGAAAGTAGAGGGATATAGTTTGCTCTTTCACTTATCTTCTCCTTTAAAATTAAGCATTTGAAACAACATTTGTTAATGCTTTCAGGATTCACTTTAATTAACCTTTATTGTGTCTTTTAAATATTCTAGGCATTTTGTAGGTTACAGTGAGAATTTCAGTTGTTTCTCTGTGTGAACACTGCGTAATTTCTTCAGCTTTTATTACTTAGATTTTAATAAAATTTCTCTTCCATTTAATATTTATTTGCCTTTGAACCATTCTCCCTCATAAATACAACTGACATGCAATTAGACATGATGAGTTAGTGGATGACAGAGAGCATGTCACTACTGTCGACTTAAACACGTAACCCCAATATGAGCATTAACGAAGGATTCCATTGTTTACTCAAACAAAATATGCTTCTTTCATGCCAGGAGTAGTAAATATTGATAAAATTTGTTACAGAATTTGTGTGTACTGCAAAGGGGTTTTAGTTTTACTGAGTAAATTCTTTAGAATCTATGCTGCTAGATCGAGTCTGTTTTTAATGTGTGCAAATATGTGAGGAAGTGTGCATGGATGCATTTAACTTTAAGAAAAATAAATATTCACAGTAAAACCTTGATTTTTTGGTAAAGGATATCAGAAAAGTTTGTGAAATTATTCAAAGTACATTATAAATACACATTTTAACATTTCATTTTATGTTACAATTTGGCTTTTAATTGAGGAAGTTGACTGTGAATGGGTACTAACCAGTTTTACAAATGTGATCTTGTGAAGTTTAATGTCTATTTCTTAGGAAAGGAGTGATAGTTCTTTTTCTTTATTTTATTTTAGCTTAGAGAGAGAGCACAAGTGGGGGATAGGGGCAGAGTGAGAGAAAGAGAAAGAGAGAGAGGCGGGGAGGAGAAGCTCAGGCAGGTTTCACACTCAGCATGAAGCCTGACATGAGACTTGATCCCAGGACCTTGAGATCATACCTGAGCCAAAATCAAGAGTTGGACACTCAATAGACTGAGCCACCCAGGCACCCTGTCTTTAAATATTTTATTTTATTATTTTACTTTATCATTTTTTAAGGAGTGACAGTTATTTTAAACACCATTCTTTGGAAAAATAAAAATAGAAGTTCAATTTTCTCTCCATTGTCCCTTCATTATGATCCAAGAATTTATTGAAAAGCTAAATCAGCTGAGTTTGAAGTTCCTCTGAACCAAGAAAGTGTATATGACAGTGTTCTTTCCTTTTCCTTTTTTTCTTAATGTTTAATTATTTTGAAAGAGATACATATAGAGAGAGTCCCAAGCAAGCTCTGCACCATCAGTATGGAGGCCTACATGGGGCTCCATCTCACAAATGGTGAGACCACGACCTGAGCCTAAATCAAGAGTCCTGCACTTAACCGACTGAACCACCCAGGCACCCTCTTTTTCTTAAACTTAAACTTTGTAATAAAATAATTGAAAATAGGAAAATTACACATTAGAAACTAGTTTAAGACGCATAGAGCATCTGAAACTATATGTAGTGGAGATTCATCTCTATCTTATGGTGATTTATGCAACCGCATTGAAACAAGAACACATTTGTAATATACTCTAGGAAGACTCCCTTTTACTCAATTACTCAGGGAAGCTGATATGTGTGGTGGACTCTCTCATGGTTTACCCTTGTGGTCGTGGTGTCCTGCCTACAGCTACTGCGGAGTTGGGAGCCTTTTCTTTCAATGATTTGGTCTAGTTTCTGAATCTTCCAGAGAGTGAATTTTCTCACATAGCTCCATTCTATGTTTCTGTATCGCAATCAGCACAAATTAGGAAGCACAGCCGCAGAAACCAAGAAAACACAGCTTGCTTTACAGAAATAAATTCCTCAGATAAGTTTTCAGTCTGTTTCTCACTCAAAAGGTGAAGTCAACTGTTGCCTATCTACTTACAGATCTTGTATTTTTCTTTCCTTGATCTCATTTCGCTACTGTAAACTGAACACCTGGGTGGATTAAAAGATTCAGAAATTTTAAATAACAGCTATCTATAAAATATTAAAAATAGAAGCAAAGCCCCAAAACAAAAACAAACAAAACCCCCAGACTCCCCTTGAAGACAGCATGGTCACACCTGGTATTATAAATTCAATTCTAATGATCTTCCCGATGTCACAGGGGATCATGGGGTCAAATCCTACATTTCCTACTCTCTCTCAGGTCCAGATGGTAGCACTTCCGGTGGCCCAGTAGATACTCACAGGCAAATACCTAGTATAAGACAGAACTAGCTGTATTCTCTAAGCCCTCAATAAATACAGACAGCAGTCTCCACACAGAGGCAGCTCGTTTCCCTCCGTGAAGAAGAAAAGCATCCCTCTCTTGGTAGATAAATCAAGTGTAGGAAGACAATCAGGAGGGTAATAAGTTTGCTGCATGGGAAGGTCGTGCCGTTGAGGAAGAGAGATGATTGAAGACTCTGTCAGACCGACGGCTCAGAACCGATGTACAGAAATAGTTTGGACCTCGTGGTCTGTATATTTTGGTAATTTTGCATAGACAGGGTTAAAGAGCATTAGTTTTCATGTCTATTTAAAAAATAGAGATAATTGTCCTACTTACAGTAAATAACAGTGGCGGTACTTTCCTCCTTTCTTTTTATTTCTCATTTTGGAATCCAACTCTTTATTGTTTTTCAGGGAATGTGTCTTCTTCCTTCCTCTAAAAAATGCCTCTTTATTTATCCTGTGAAAGTCAGTGTTGGAGCTAAAGTGTTATATGCTTTTAGAATTGAATTGTCAACCAGTGTCATCTGTGGGTCAGGAGATGAGGGAGTATTATACTATTTGCCAGGGAGGAAACGCTGGGCAATAGAAGTGGTGTTGGCATTGGGCTGCGATGGCCGTGGGTGTAAAACTGATCATCTACTTGCCTGCAGGCAGTTCTCTTAACTTCACTCTCAGTCTCCACATTTGCACAATGAGGATAACAATAGCTTCTTTTCAGGAGTGCTGTAAGGTGAACTAAGATACAAGGTACATAGAAGATGTCTGAGATATGGTGGATGCCCAATAAATGAACATCATCACTATTACATGGTTGCTTTTATGACTGATTTTAATTTGAATAGATTGATTTTAATAACAACGTGTAATCAACCTCAGAAATATAAAAATTCCTTTCTGAGCTAGGCTCCCCAAGGACTTCCATTTAGAAATAGACTCCCTAAGTAGATGGAGTACAAATGATGTCAACTAAAACATGAACAGGACTCAGGATTCTCCACAGTATTTCCCATAATCTTCAGCAAATCTTGTGTCTCACGGTGTCTTGAAGTGCACCTCACACCAGTGGTGCAAATCAATCGAGATAACAGGTCAAAATGTGCTTTGTCAGCTTTACTATTTAAAACAAATCATAAGGCAGCATTGAATTTTTCAGTTATTCATACCATTTTATGAGTCTAACATCTTCCAAATGCGAAATCACCAAATTCTATTATTGATACTGTTTCAGTAAATACAAGAAATAACCTTTAAGAACTAATAAGAAGAATCATTAACTAAAAAGAATCATTTATTAGAAAAGGTGAAAAGTAAACTTTCCATGATTTAAAACCAAAAAGGGTTATTTACTAGAAAGGATGAAATTGCCTATCTTTGAAATAGGTGATACCCACAAGTCTAATCATTGCTTTATCTCCAAAGCAAAAGCATAACTCTCATTTTCTATTTGCTTTTCCAATATAAACACACCAGCTCTTTAACAATTACACTTATTACCTAGCCCTTCCACTCCTCTCTCTCTCTTGACATAATATATATTTAATATTTATTGGCTGCTGTTATTAGAGCGTTACTCTATACCTCTTGATGTGGACATGGCACACCCTAAAATTATGCTAGCTTTTAATTTTTACTTTGCCATTTCAGTGGTTAACTATAATTCCTAGCTCTGGATCGCATGAGTCAGAGTCATCTCTCTCTCTCTACATAAAGCATTCAATGATGTGATACTTCCCTTTAAACTTTGATATCTCTCTAACTGCTTACAAGAAACATTCCAGACACTTCAGAATAGCCCAGAAGGCTCTTCACACTCCAGCTCACTCCTTAACCCTTTCCCTCTTTTGACTTTCTCATGCGCCTTGAGAAGACTACCAGATCCTCACATTTTCCCAGATAACCACCCACACTCCATACTGGAGACCTGTCTTTTCTCCTGTCTTTTTTTTCTGTCAATTTCCTGTTGAGCACCGGATAACAGCCTAAATGCCCCTTCTTCCCTCACCATCCCTACGCCTCTAGGAGTAAAAGATCTGCTTGGGGAAGTCAGGATTTTATAGTCCTATATCACTTTACACATTCATTGTCTAGCGCTTAGTCTTACTTTCCTGTATTTTTGTCTCTTCCTTTGGTTGCTACTTCTGTGACTATTTCTTTCATTTAAAAGTAAAGTCATTATTCACCTAGACAATGTCATGTTCACCTATATGTCCCCAAGACTTGAGGATTTCTCTGCCACTTCCTCAACTAAATCTTAAAGATAAAAATATTTGTGAGCCATTGCTTACAGCTTAAAGATGAAATGGCAACCTCTACAAGTAATGATTAGTCTTAAGTTGGAGGAACACTCCTTTTAACGTATCGCATAGGATGTTCGTCATCTGTCTCTGTATATCAAATTATTAGGTATATTTTTAAATGAGTGTCTCTTCTCCTACTTCAATGCCATGACAATGAAAGAGTGAAAGATATGAGTAAAAACTAGAATTAGGCTAGAATAATAATGGACAGAATCAACCATTTACATGAGAAGGCCAATCAGGGGGCTTTGTTTACTACCAGGTTTTATGAACTTCTACCAGACGCCGATGTCAAAGTACAGCTTGGCTAAATTCTGCAAGCACAGATCTGCTTTTTCCAGAAGGAACCGCTCTGGATGGGTTCATATTGTTGTCCCACGCAGGCAGCCCGTCACATTTTACCTTCTGTGAACAGGAGCGTAGAAAGCTGTCCATCTCCCTGTGGTCCCTGAACAAATGTTACACATGCTGCTGCCCACCAACTAGGGTTGGAGAAGGGAAGCCCCCTCTTGACCCAAGGTTTGGTCACATATTCATAGTCATTGTTATGGTGGCAGTGAAGAAAGGCCTAGCGTCACCTTCAGTTCTTTATTTATATCTGTGCCAGAAGGCGTAAATAATCCTGACAGGGTGCGACTGCAGTACAGACATGTCCCCTTCCCTGTGGCTCTGTTCTGTCACACTCGAGCCAGGCGACTTTCACAGCACTGAGCTCTTGAAACATTTTGAGGTCACTGTTATATTATTCCCAGAATCATAAAAAAAAAAAGATGGCTTACTAAGTCACTTACTAAGGACTTCTGTTATCTATGTACCAGACACATACATGAAACCCAGCTATGTATGTAAACATATTTTCTCTCTCTCTCTCTCTCTCTTTCACACACACACACACACACACACACACACACACATTCATTCATTCATCCCTTTATGCTGCAATATTTTGAGCAGCTAAAAATGCCTGATAATATTCTACACCCCCGTATCCTCTCTCATGCATATCAATTTGATATTTATAGTAATCTAACATACTTTTATCCTTTTAAAGTTGAAAAATTGAGATTTAGGAAACTGAGGTGCAGAAAGGTAGAACTTCAAATATGGTCACAAACTAACTAAGAGCAGTGCCTGCTTTTAAACTCATATACAAAAAAAAAAGATTAAATAAATAAACTTTAAAAAAGTAAAAAAAACCTTATATACACCATGAAGAGTACTTTTTATATTTCTTGAGATCACAAAATAAAAATAATAGATTAAACTTGTAATTTCTAAAAGAAAAGTCAAATATAATAGTATTTGTAAGAAAATACTAAGGAAAGGGCATTGATATTCTGAATCTAAGAACAGATTACATCAGACTTCTGAAAAGTACTTTTTTAAAAATCAGTTGAGTTACTAGATCAAAACTTTCTATATGTGAGAAGTGTAAAGTTTGTCATTGACTCTCTAGGCAAATATGAATTAAGATAGTGACTTACCTCTATTATGTGATTTAAACAAATCAACCCATATTTTAGATGCACCAGGAGAGTGCTACTATAAATTCAATAATGAAATCTGAATTTACAATAACAGTTTCCTGATGCTCTGTTTTATTGCTAAATCTGGATCTTTCTCCCCACCAGGTTTTCTCATTCTTTTAATGTGCCAATTCAGACAATAAAGTTGTATTTTATCATACCTTTAATTTTTTTCTCCAAAATATAAACTGCCAAATATAATTCTTATATTCCTTGTATATTTTAGCTCCTCTCTGTTCTTCAGACTATTATACAAAGTGATACAAAAAATTATGGTAATGTAACACTTTCCACAAATGAACACAATTGCCTAACACTCAAGAAGATACATCAGTAAGTCAGTAAGACAGTCTTACTGTCAGTAAGATACCCTGGATTCAACAAGTCAAATGTTTCCAAGAGACCTATACCTGGAGGTTTGTGGATATCCATCTTAATGGATTACAAAAATAAATTGCATAAAATAAAAGGACAAGGAATTCCATTTTCCAATGTTTGAAGCTTTAACCTTTTTGAATTTGCTGTTCTCAGGCACAGAAGTCATGTGTGGGTCTTTATAACTATTTTTAATTTTTACAACATTCTCTTTGGAAAATGATCCATCTGTTTACAGAAACAACCCTTTGCAAAGCCAAGGAGGTCACTTCAGGTCAAAACCCATATCTAAGTTGATTTAAGCTTAGGGTAACCGAAATAGTGTATCAAATTGGACTACTAGATATATAAAATAACATCATATATATATATGTATATATACATATATATACATAAAACTCTTCTTAGATTCTGCATTCCTTGTGAAGAACTGGTTTTAAGAGTATGATCTGGGAGGAAAAACCTTTGGAATGCAATAGTGCATTTAACATTTGTTTATATTTCCACATCATTATGTTAGATTTAAACTGTCAAACCAAGTTGATAACAAATGTTAAGTATAGAAATGTATACAGCAACCAGCATTCCGCTAAATTAGGCAAACAAAGAACTCTTGTCAGAGGGTTACAAATTCCAAAGCTAAATACAAGGTAATATTTTAAGGGCAAGGTATGCTTTTTATCTCTAATTGAATGATTTCTTTAAAATAGCTCACAGTTGCACAGCAGACCAGGATGGATACATTTTGTATTGGGATTCTGCGCAATGATTCACATACAAAACATCTCCACAAATATCATTCTTGTGAACTGAAATTTCCCTTGAGAAATACTACTTAGGATAAAGCATTGATTAAAAAAAAATCTTAACTTCCTACTGCTTAACGTGGAGAAAATAGTTTGCCTTTTGTTCTCACATTTTGGTTAAGTAAATTAATTCGAATGAAAGATATACACGAAACTATCTTATTTCCAGTTCATTAAGATTATATTTCTATCATTTAAGTTAATAGCCAATGAAAAAACAATTACATTTATTAAAGAATATATTACATGACCTATATTCTACAGGATACAAACATGTTTAGTCACTCCACACAAGACATTTACAATTTGGTTTCAGAAATAATGGGAAAAAAAGAAAATAAATCTAGGCGTCAGAAAGGTGCAGTGAGACACTTGAACAAAGGAGCCATATATTATAATCTTCTGGTGTCTGGTACCTAACAGTGGCAATTGGCGTGGAATTTGGAGGAAGGGGGAAAAGAGACCCAGTTTTTAATTCTGGAACAGTTAGTTGCTAGCTGTCACGCAGAAGGGATAATTAAGTCTCAGTTTCCTTTTATGCAAACTGAGGATAGCAACGTTTGGTCAATACTTAAGAAACAAAAAAATATTTGTCTATTGTATGCCCCTTCGAAACATAAATAATTGTTACTTTCTGCTATCTATGCCTACCAATTTCAGCGTGCCCCACTAGGCTCTGAGTACATGACAGTTCTTTAAATGAGAAGCAATGGAAAAAAAAAATATATATATATATATATTGGAGTCCTTGAAACACAGAGAGATGCCAGAAAAAAATAATACACACAAAAATAGGAAGTAAACAAGATACAAAGTACTATAAAGCGATCCAGGAAAAGATAAAAATGAAAATTAAAAAGGTTTTTCCTAATTTTCATCATTGTGAACAAAAAGTGAAATATACTAACTTTTACTACAAAGAGTAGAAGTTAATAACCACATTATTTTTAAGGGATGAAAGTGAAAATGGGGTAAGAGTTGGTGATCTGTTGCCTTTAAGTTCAAAATTATCAAATTCATTAACTCCAAGCAATAAAGTGCATTGCAATGCAATGAAAATAATAGGACAATATAATTATTCAATACAAAGAACTAACAATTACTTAAAATCTTATACTTTGAAGATCTCTTGCTTCTTAAATTGAAATGCTTTAGCTATTTTGTGAGAAACAATCTCTTCATCAGAGGCTATTTCAACAACACAGCAGTTTTATATAAAACTGGGTCTTTGATCCTCAGAAACTAGAATTTGTGATAAAACCAATATTTGTCAAACTTCCTCAATTTCTCCAAATAATTCTTTATCAATATATGATAGAATTTGTGATAAAACCAATATTTGTCAAACTTCCTCAATTTCTCCAAATAATTCTTTATCAATATATGATAGAAACAAAAGCCTTCTCTCTCATGTGGGCATTCTTAACACAAGAGACTCCTGATTTTTTATGAGGAAAAAGAGAATTTTTATTTTCACTAACTGCTAACTAAAAGTAGGCATTTAATTTAATTATGAATATCCATAATTGTGGTGGACCATCTCTAAGAGAGCCTTCAATGATTTCCGCCTCCCTGTATTTATGCATAAATTATGTAAACCCTTCATATTGGCAGAGGCTGGGTTTAGGGAATTGTTTTCTTTTTTAATTTTTTTAAATGTTTATTTATTTTTGAGAGACAGAAAGAGCGTGAGCAGAAGGGGAAAAAGAAGGAGACACACAGAATCTGAAGAAGGCTCCAGGCTCTGAGCTGTCAGCACAGAGCCCGACGCGGGGCTCGAACTCACAAACCATGAGATCATGAAGTGAGCTGAAGTTGGAGCTTAAGGGACTGAGCCACCCAGGCGCCCCTACGGGATTGTTTCTAACCAACAGAAGATAGTGAAAGTAAAAGTGATGGCATGTTACTTTCGAGATTAGGCTTCAAAAGGACTGTGACTTCCATCTTGAGTGTCCTCTTTTGCTCTCTCCCTTGCTCACTTTGAGAGAAGCCAGCTGGCCTGTTGTCACCTCCTCTGTGGAGAAGCTTTAACCTCTCTGGCCAACAATGAATGAGGCCCTAGGACTTGCAGATAGCCTCAGAGAAGGGCTTGCCAAAGAATCTTCCTTCAGTCAAGTCATGAGACGATTTGAGCTCAGTCAACACCTTGAATGCAACCATGGGACAGACTTCCTGAGACAGAGGCACCCGGCTAAGTCATACCCAGATTTCGGACCCAGAGAAACTAAAAGATAATAGATGTTTGTATAAGCTTCTAAGCTTTCAGGCTATCTGCTATGCAGCAACAGATTTTGGTACCTGCACATAGGGTGTTCCTCTTACAAGTAACTAAAGATATGGAAGTGGCTTTGGAACCAGGTGGTGGGTGGCCGCCGGAAGAGTGTGGAGGAGTACCATGGAGAACACCTAAATTGCCTTCAACAGACTGTTAGAAATCTCAGCTTTTGAGGATGGTGCTCATGAGAGCTCAGGAAGAAGTGTGAAGTGTGTCATTGGAATCTGGGGCGAGAATCTTCTCTACGTAGCCGCAGAATGCAACGACGCTAAAATGTGCCTAACGAACTGGGGGAGCTTCCTAAGGAGATTTTCAAGAAAAGGGCTTGAGGTATTACTTTTCTCTTTTGCTGCTTATCGTAAAAATGTGAATACAAAGAGGTAAATTAAAGGGAAAAAATTATTTTAAGGTGCCAGGACTTTCAAAAGTTCTCAGCCTGTCAAAACGGCAAGTGATGTTAAAATTACGAAATGACTCCTGGGTAAAGGTCAGACGGGGACTCTGCCAGGAAAATGTGGCCTTGAGATGAATCCTCTAGATATAGAGAAACAACCTGATTTCTAAAGATTCTCTTCCATTCTGGCTCTAACTGAAACCTGAATCTTTCTAGGATAGATGGTTATTTTGTAACCCTCCCAAGACACCCCTGCTCCTGTTTGTTTGGTCCTAGTGCCAGGTAGGTATCCCCATGCTTCCAATCCATTCGTTCTTCCAATGAAACCCCTTACTTTCATTATAAGGCCTTTTTACTGCTTACCACACCATCCTGTGACAGTCCCCTACTGATCTCTGGTTATACCTCTTCCTGTTTTGAAAACGATTTTTTTTGAGATTTTATTTTTAAGTAATCTCTACACCCAACTTGGGCTTGATTTCACAATCCTGAGATCAAGAGTCGCACCCTCTACCAAATGAGCCAGCCAGGCACCCCAAAGTATGTCATTAAAAAAAAAATTTTTTTAATGTTTTTATTTATTTTTGATACACAGAGAGACAGAGCATGAGAGGGGGAGGGGCAGAGAGAGAAGGAGACCCAGAACCGGAAGCAGGCTCCAGGCTCTGAGCTAGCTGTCAGCACAGAGCCCGACGCGGGGCTCGAACCCACGAATGTGAGATTTGACCTGAGCTGAAGTTGGAGGCTTAATCGACTGAGCCACCCAGGCGCCCCTAAGTATGTCATTTTAAAAAGTAAATTGTATGCCCACCATGGGGCTTGAACTCACAACCTCAAGATCAAGAGTTTCATGCTCTACTGACTGAGCCAGCCAGGCACACTTGAAAATTTTTAGATCTCATTTATCTCAACTATTTACTTCTAAGACTAGACCTTGCCATCCCCAATAGTTTTCTGATCTTTCCCACATCCTTCCTCAATTACCCCAATATTTCTTTGTTTCCAGTTTGAATTACAACCTATTACCCCTTGCCTCCAAAGTACTTTTTATTATTGTTCTTTCATCTTATGTACTTCTTCCCTTTTCTATTTCATGTTCCTTCACTCTAACAATTTTTTGTGTGTTTCCTTGCAAGGGTCCTTGCTGTACTTGGCTTTTGACACAGTTGATCGCTTCTTCCTCCTTGAGGCATAATTTTACTTTGTTTCCAAGATACTCAATGGTGAGGGAATAAAAAATATTAAGGGTAGAAGGACCAGAAACAAGACTGAAGTATTAGGAAAGGGACACCATCAAAGCTTTCTATGGTCATGTGGAGCTGGTGTGACTTGAGGACCTCCAAATGAACAGCCGCTTTTCCCCATGGGACATTTGTTGAGTTCCAAAGAAATTACTCACTATATAGCAAACTAGTGAACTACCATGTTTCTAAAATATTGAGTAAAAAAAAAAAAAAAACCTTACTTTTGAATGACCACTGAAATAGAAGAAACACAAAAGTGAATAAAGACAACAAACATGCCATAAGAAATAAAGAGGTTGTTATTTGTGTACAAAAGCAAATCTGTATTTATGAAAAACAAGTTTGTCTTTCCTATGTCCTTAAGAACCAAGATACTCAGTAAGGGAGGAAATAGATACAGCTGTGCTTTGGTAGAGACTAAACAAAACCCTGGGTGTATCCCCCTGCTCTGCCCATTGAAAAGACCCAGAAACAAGAATCAATCAGTGAGTATCCCTACACCCAAGCTGTTGTTTTGAAATACCTTTTCCATCACAGGAAAGTTAGGGCTTCTTGGAAAAAAGAGCTGAGTCTAGGTGTAGGGCAGGGACTGTGCACGATGAATCTGGAACATCTTAGCATAGCAGATAGAAAGGAAGTTACCAAAGACTACCAGGGTAATATCGAAAGGATTTGGGACCCAGTTTGGAAAGACTCTGTTGGCCAAAGATGAAACAAATTAATCCCTGATAAGGACAAGGTTTACCGTGGATTAGAACTCAAAAAACAAGCTTAAATTCACGAATTTGTATTTAAAAAGTCTAGTTGTCATCCTTTGAAGAGGACTGTGAACCAATTTGTTTTCTTAAAAAAAAAAAGCTAGTTAGATAAAAGTACGGATCTAGCATTTATCCCCCTTTCCCATATGAATTCCACCACTGGAGAGCCAAATGATAGATGGTGATAAAGTTCTCTTTTGGTAATTATTCCAGCCAGTCAGTTAAAAAAATACAGAATTAGAATATTACCATCTTGCAATTCCAAGGAATTAATAAGCAGTGAAGCGCAGATGCCATGTGCCGCCTGTTTGCGAGACTATGGTCTTACCAAGTGTATATAATTTGAGTTTGATCAATCCGCTAGATCTGGAGGTCAGTTTACAGAAAATGCAGAGTTCAGAGGAACATGATAAAAGCCTACAGGTCAAGTGTTTTGAGTCTCTCAACCAGTAAAGGGAAACCTGTAGATTAAATGAATCCTGAAAGACATGTTTAAAAAAATGAGTAACAGGAAGCTAAAGGGTCTAAGGATGCTCACTTGCATGATAAATTCATAAGGAAAAGCAGGGAAGTGACCAGTATAACCTGAATAGTGATTATGTTTGGCTGGAATCGGGGATTTGTGATTGGATGGGGTTTCTAAGGTGACTGGCAGAGAATTATTTCTTGACTTGGGGGTCCTGCTTGTACTTATTTACTCACTAATGATGCGTGCATTTGGTTTGGTGTTCTGTATTTGCATTTTATTTTACAAAAACAGATTACAATGCTATTCTGGTAGCTTTGATCAAATTACTGAAAAACAAGTAGAGACTCACTTTGTAATGAGAACACTCTCATGGCCATGATATGAGAAATAAAAATGTGACTGTAAACAAAATTGCCAAAATACGTCTTCCCAACATATAATAAAAACTGTTTCTCCGAGTAAACTGTTATACGGAGCCTGATTTTATCAGTAAAAAATGCAAGCAGGAGGTCCCTCCTTACCATCCTTTTTCTCTCTGTTCTTCTTTTTACCATAATAATGAGCTCTTGGAAGACACTCGAAGCTCACAGGTCACATTTGAAGAAATATCATTCAAGAAGATATAAGGCAGAAACAATATTTTAGAGGAAGCCCTGGCATGTCTAGAAAACCTGTAATCATTCTCAGCAGATAACTGATTATTTGGCTGGAATACGTTTAAAGGAGAAGCTTTGCTCCAAAGTTGGATGAGAGAAGGTATGATTTAAGCCCGATAAAGAACCGTAAGCGGTAGAGGGGCAGTAACAACTATAAAGCCTTTATGATTTCTTTAATATTGCCAGCAAGAACATAAAAGGTTTCCAGAGCTGACTAGATACTATTAGAAAAATAATTGTGTCTTCCTTGCTGTGAATTACAAGTCCTTTATATGTGGAAAAAAAAATTAGAGGACATACAAGGCAGGAAAGTAAAATTAATTTTAATTTCAAATGCTCTGTGACACTATCCAGTTTTCCCAATTACAAAGATATGTCTCATGATTTTAAAGAGTCAGCAAAGCATATAATACTCGTATAAGAAAATGTTGATTATTCTGTTGCAAATAGTTCGCTTAATGAGTGCTAAACTCTTTATATAAACCGTATTAAGACAAATAAAACTCAGTCACTGAAGTAACATAAGGTTGCTTTTTTATTCAGTAAATTTCCCACAGAGAAATTTTAAATCGTACAACTTAATGATGCTTTTAAAGAGGCATTCATCATGAAATCAGTTTCATTATTACATGGAGTAGTGAAATTGTACTGAATTGGAAGACAAAAGACGTGGGGTAAAATACAGATTCTGTCAACTGCAGACTATGTGGCTTTAGGCAGCTTAATCAACTTGTCTGAATCCCAGATCACTTTCTGTGAAATGAGAGGGTTGAACTACACAGATCAATGTGCCTTTCTAGCATCAGTGCTCTCAAGTTAATCAACACAAATTTATTTTCTATTTGTTTTGGGGGCAAAATATATTCTCTAAAGACTGAATAGCCAAAAGCTACAATGGCCATATTAGTTATTTATTGCAATGTAAGAGATTAGCTTAAAACGTAGTGGCTTAATAATAAAAGAAACATTTATTATTTTACCCATTTTTTGATGGTCAGGAATCTGGAAGTGGTTCAGCTGAGTTGTTCTGCTCATGGTCTGTCATGACATGTGGTCAAGATTTTGGCTGGGACTGTAGTCATCTGAGGGCCTGCCTAGTGTTGGAGGATCCATTTCTTTTCTTTTTTGTATGTCTTTATTTTATTTTCAGGTTATTTCTTTAATTTATTTAAATTAAAGAGAGTGAGCAGGGGAAGGGCAGAGAGAGAGGGAGACACAGAATCTGAAGCAGGTTCCAGGCTCCGAGCTGTCAGCACAGAGCCCGATGCGAGGCGCAAACCCACAAACTGTGAGATCATGACCTGAGCTGAAGTTGGCCGTTTAACTGACTGAGCCACCCAGGACCCCTGGAGGATCCATTCTTAAGTTTACTTACTTAATGATTGTTGAGAGCCCTCAATTCCTCACTAGCTATGGAGCAACTCTGGTCCCTTATATCATTGACCTCTCTGTAGGGCTACTCAGAACATGGCAGCCAACTTCCCCCAGAGTGAATGATCCAAAGACAGGGTGTATGTGTTAGAAGTTTTCCAAGATTAAGGGCTAGTCTTCTTTAAGCAAAAATATGAAGTGACATACCATCACTTCTGTCATATGATATTGGCCATATGGATAAGCCGTCCTTTGGCCAACAGCAGTTGGACCATCCATGAATACTGCAATGTATTGATCATTGGAGATAATTTTGGAGGCTGGCTATCAAAGTGTCTACATTAAATATACAGATGAAGACACAGATACCACTTCCCCAAACCTCCCTCTGCCCAGTAAGACTAACACCTCATACAATGAATGATGTGGTCATTGCTAAGGACATTGTTGAAACAAAGAGTTCTTCTCTGTATTTCCTATGTTAATGTATTAATCATTAACATAGGAAAGAAAACTTCTTTATTTTCAAAAAGTATCTTATTTTCTTTTTCATCAAACAGCTTCAGTTGTATATTTATGAAATGTGGTTGTGCAATGTATTTTTCATTTGTCCCTTACATAGCTGGTTATTTTATGACACCTTCATTTTCTCTCTTCATAAAGTTTCCTCAGAAACTCTGTATTCTGGCATAGGTTAACTTCATCAGTGATCTTAAATCTATTCCTTTCTCCATGTTTATGGATTATGTCTCATCAATTAATTTTTCTTTTTTAATTTTTTTAAATGTTTATTTTTGAGAAAGAAAGAGCATGGGCATGGGAAGGACAGAGAGAAAGGAAGACAGAATCTGAAGCAGGTCAGCACAGAGCCCAATACGGGGTTCAAACTCACAAACCGTTAGATCATGACCTGAGCTGAAGTTAGAGGCTTAACCAAATGAGTCACCCAGGCATCCCAATTAATCTTTCTTTATCTCACATTTTCCATTTGCTCTCTTCTCTTGGTTTATTTCCATGACTTTCTATTTACCTTACAGTTCTCTAATTCACTTCAAAACTTCCAGTTACAATAGTCTACATTTTCTTTTGACTGCTTTAACAGTTTTCTGACTTCTGCAGTCTAATTTTCCCAATTGTTCCCAAATGGGCCCATCTCCCTATTTGCCTAATAATAGCTATTCAAATTTTCCTCAATTTCTAGAATATTTAATAACACTAGCCTCACTTTTCTTCTTAAAACTTCCCCTCTCTTCCTGTTATCATGTATTCTTTCTCCCCATAACCCCTTTTTTAAAACATCTTTAGCCTTCTTGCTTTTAGTCCTTTATTTATTCATTATTTTCATCTTATAAATATCACGTCAATATAACTAAAACCAATGGTTTTTCTTTACCCTTTTCAGTTATTAAAATTCCATTTAATTTACTAAACATTATCTATATATGAATTTACAACTAATGTTCCAAATTAGACACATACTCAGAACGTACCCATTTCTCCATTTACCAGAAGCAAAAAGGGTTTTTTTATTTTTCCTAGTAATATTTCCAACCTTAAATTATACAAATTTGGGCTATTAAAGTATCAATCTGTCTATCTATCTATCTACTTACCTACCTATCATCTTTCACCTGTTACCCACCAATCCAGATGATGTAGCACTTAATATTGTGATAAAGATGAATTAAGCTCATCCCATTCTTTCACTACCTGTCTTTGTTTGGACTCGCCCTCCAACTCTCTTCTCCCTCGTGACTTTCCCTTCATGGTCTTTACCTTCTTTCTCTTCATCTTTCTCAGAGTACTTGCGATTTATAACATTCTTTTTTTAAAATTTTTAAATGTTTATTTTTTTTTTTTTGAGAGAGAGAGAGAGAGAGAGAGAGAAATAAAGAGAGAGAGAGACTGCAGGGGAGGGGCAGAGAGAGAGGGAGACACAGAATCCAAAGCAGGTTCCAGGCTCTGAGCTGTTAGCAAAGAGCCCAACGTGGGGCTGAAACCCACAGACTGGAAGATCATGACATAAACTTAACCGGCTGAGCCACACAGGCACTCTGCTATTTATAAACTTTCAGTGACTTCTTATTGTTCTCAGATTAAGACCATTTAAAAAATATTTATTTATTTACTTAAGTTTATTTATTTTGAAAGATCAAGAGTAAGTGGGGGAGGGGCAGAGAAAGGAGAGAGAATTCCAAGTAGATTCCACACTATCAGGGCAGAGCATGATGTGGGGCTCGAACTCACAGTGAGATCATGACCTGAGCAAAGTCCAGAGTTGAACCCGTAACTGACTGAGCCACTGAGGTGTCCCAAACCGAAACTCATTTTTTAAAAAAAGTTTACTTACTTATTTTGAGAGAGAGAGAGAGAGAACAGGGGAAGAACAGAGAGAGGGAGGGACAGAGAGAATCCCAAGCAGGCTCTGCGTTGTGGAGCCCAAGGAGGAGCTCAGACTCACGAACACTGAGATCATGACCTGAGCTGAAGTCAAGAGTCAGACGCTTAACCGACTGAGTCACTTAGGTGCCCAAGACCACAATTGTAGACATATCAACAAAGTGCTTCAAAATATGGCCCCTGCCACCACCTAAAATTTCATCTCAGGCTACTATTTGTTTTTATCTTTATTAAGAGAGATAATATATGATTATAAAACAGCCTCTGACTCCAGAGTGTACTTGGATCAAATCCAGTTCCACAAGTGAGTGATTTTGAGCAAGTCTCTTAGTCTTTTTCTGCTTCAGTTTCCTAATAGGGAAACAATCTGATAACAACAGTATGAGATTACTGAAGGGTAACTACTTGCTAAATTAATTTGTATATTAGAACAGTTCCTTAGGAAACAATAATACCTGTAATATATATTACCAGTTGATTATATACTTGTGATCTTATTTTCTATTATTTTTCTTTCTTTTCTCTCCCTCCTCTTACTGATATTTTACTAAATTCATCAAGTGTCTTTAACGTCTCTCTAAATCTTTTTCCTCAAATGGCTTTGGAGTGACTCATACTATTTCGACTTATTTATTGGTTATTCTTATTTCTATTTATTTGTTGACTATTACTTAAAGATGCAGATCTGACTTAATAGAGTCTCAGATAACCAGTGTCCCTAACTTCCTACTGAAAAAGAGAAAAATCTTTTCAGACTTTTAAACTCTGGTCACCACTCTTTTTCTACATTACTGTAATACCCTTATTATTGAACAGAAGTTTTCCTAGGTAGGAAATTATAAGTTTATATTTGTTTTCTTTTGTTTTTTTTTTTCAGTCAGCCAGTTGAAAATATTATTCCACTGTTTTCTGTTATGTATTATTGCTAATAAGATATATATTGAAAGGACTCAATTGTCAGTTGGATAATCTGTCTTTTGCAGGAGACGGGAGAATAATTGGTTAGTTTTTGTTTCATTTTTTGCCTTATTAAAAAAATTTAATGTTTAGTTTTTGAGAGAGAGAGAGAGAGAGACAGAGTGTGAGTGGGGGAGGGACAGAGAGAGGAAAACACAGAATGTGAAGCTGTCAGCACAGAGCCTGACTCAAGGCTTGATTCCGTAAGCCAGGAAATCGTGACCTGAGCCGAAGCTGGCGCTTAACTGACTGAGCCACCCAGGCGTGCCTCATTTTTGCCTTTTTGCACGATCTACTTGCTTGGTTTTGTTGGTTTAAACTGAGTCACAGCTGCACTATTTAGATGGTTTATGTTCTATCAAGTTCCCCATGGTGTCCGTGTTTTTGTTTTGTTTTGTTTTAGATTTTATCAGTTTCACTTGGTTGTATTTCTGCCTGGCTTCTGCAAATATTTAAAGTTTGGGAATGTGGATGTGAAACATTCTTCATAGTTCAGTGTTACCCATTATTATTGACTTAGGCAGCAAGATAATTTTTTGTACTGAGATCCATTTGAAATCAGCTCATTAGAAATACAAGAATTAATAGACATTAAGTTATAAATATAACTTATTTTATAAGTTTATATATAAGCTCATTATATAAGTTTATAACTTCATTATAAAGCTAACCATTACTTGTTTCTATTTGTTTCTCCTGTGGAAAAACAAGCAGTTAGAAACACATGATTTGACACACACATGCAAGTTAACTGTAATGCAAGACTGCCTAAATCTGCCTTGGAGATTACTAGTGTAAATATATATGCACTAAAACCAAATATGATGCTTTCATAGAGAGGGATGGGCATTATGATGACCCCTGAACAATGATGAATTGATTAGTTCATTGCACAGTCTATTCCAGACTGACCAAATAATGGACCTGGAAGGTTGCTAGGTGGTCTTATCCAAGCAGTGCACTGGGCCAACAGGGCAGCAAGGTAACTTTTAGATTCTAAACAAATGGTCTGATTACCAGTTTTGTTTCTCTTAAGGAGAAAGAGCCCGGGTTTGCATTCAATTTCAACTTATTAATGTTTATATTCATAGCGGCTGCCATTTGATTAAGCACAAAGTCATATAAGTTAACATATGAGACATTCGAGAATGATATACATTGTATTTCTTAGTAAGTTTTTAATTTCTTAGTTGCATGAGGCCGTGGTGTTCATAGAGGCTGGATCACACGACACTTCGGATTCAGATCTGTGGGAGAGCTTTAAATGGATATGCGAGACATCAAGAATGATAACAAATGAAATCTTAAAACAGTCTCAGGCCCTCTTTCGTTGTATTTCCCAATTATGTGGTGACGGTTTCCTTAGGACAGGGCCACAGGGAGCCCTTCATCTACCATGCAGACTTTGATACAGGATGAGATTATAGACACTACTGAAAGAACATAATCAATATTCAGGCAGACCATGGGTTTTAAAAAAATATATGATCTCAGTTCACACTACCTCTCTCTGGAAAGCTCTATAAAAGGGAGAACAAAGACTATAGTCCTTAGCATTCAAAAACATAGTTCACTTTATGTGGTCTCACCCTATCTGAGCACATTTGTGCTTCAAATGCTTTGCAAAGGTAGATTGTCCAAAGTGACAGGAAGACAGTGCCTATGACCATATGTTTGCTCCCTGGTTAGGTAATGATTATATTCAACAAAACGTCTGCTGCAAGTGCCATTTTGCCACACAGCCCTGTCTTTTCTACAGCCATACTTCTTAGGTATATGGGAGCAATGAATGTAGGATAAGGCGAATATTTCTCTTCTCTGAAATAGATGTGAAAGTGTTGTAAAAAATGCTTCCATATAATAATCCATAGATATGCATTACTGACCAATTACTCTTCAAATATGATCTCACTGTTCTCTGATTGTGTCCAATTAGGCATTTCAGACTAGGGGCACCTGGGTGGCACATTTGGTTAAGCATCCGGCTTCAACTCAGGTCATGATCTCACAGTTCGTGGGTTCGAGCCCTGCGTCGGGCTCTGTGCTGACAGCTAGCTCAGAGCCTGGAGCCTGTCTTCGGATTCAGTGTCTTCCTCCCTCTCTGACCCTCCCCTGCTCACACTGTCTCTTTCTCTCTCTCTCTCTCTCTCTCAAAACTAAAAATAAAACACTAAAAAAATTTTTAAAAAACATTTCAGACTGAAAATAAAAAGACACACAGAACTATATTTCTTGAGATCCTTATTAGATTTGGAAATTTAAAAAAAAGTCATACACTTTTTCTTTTCCTCAAATTTTGAAAAATTTCCAAATTAAGCATCTTAAGTTAGGGGAGATCAGTCGCTTCACAAATTTACCATCTTTATTCACTTTCAAAACATCTAGGTTCTCAGCACTGGCATTGCTAATATATATATTTAGAGAAAGCAGTTCTATGTATGTAAATGTTTTGTTTTGTTTTCTTTTTTCATGAAGAGAGTTTGGCAAGATATGTTAAGCATGGTTTATCAAGGTCAAAACATATGCTGTTTTATTTTAAGTCAACGTTAAAAAAGAAAGTATACTTTTCTCTGTTTGCTCATTATCGACCAAATACTGAAAAAGTCCATTAATCAAAAGAAAAATATTTTTCTAATATAAAAATATGAAATATCATCAGTTTAAAACATTTCATTTTGTATTTTAATTAGTATATGCTGTTAAAAGTAAAAGTGGATATCATATAGAACAAATGGTGTGACTTTTCTCCTTCAAACACAAGCTAGAAAATGTTAACATAGAAGAACCATTCACAGAAATTTACATAACATTTTTAAAAGTTTGCTGCTTGGGGCACCTGGGTGGCTCAGTTGGTTAAGTGCCTGACTTTGGCCCAGGTCATGATCTCACGGTTTGTGGGTTTGAGCACCGTGTTGGGGTCTGTGCAGATAGCTCAGAGCCTGGAGCCTGTTTCAGATTCTGTGTCTCCTTCTCTCTCTGACCCTCCCCCACTCATGCTCTGTTTTTTTCAGTATCAAAAATAAATAAACATAAAAAGAATAAAATAAAAAGTTTGCTGGTAATCAGCGGAGACATTACTCTGGATTGATGTGATTCCTCATCATGTGTTGGGGGGGGGCTTTAATAAGGTACCCTGTTAACTTCACCTCTGGTAACACCTTGATACTCAAAATCCACATCATGCCAGGTCACATATTTGTAGAACACACGTGCCACGGGGGAGAGGTGCACGGACAGTGTGTCAAGGATTCAGTCGTGTGCTAACCTTCAGAGTACTGGCATCAGCACATAACGTCATGGATATGTATGAATTTGAATGAAAAGAAACATTCCTAATTTTGTAAATATGGATCATAATCATTTTAAAAATCAATTTTACCATATTAGAAGGAGGGGTCAGGCAAAATGTTTCTATGGCATAGTGATAAAATATATACTTTCCCCTAATATTGAGGTACCTGAAACTACTCACGGAGGAAGGGTTGAGGCAGTTTTCTGGTGTCACGACTAATAACAGCATATAAAGTGGGTTAATCATCATAGATCCTATCATAAGGAGCAGGATCGGGTGGTGTATTGGCAGGAGTGGAGGGTATGCACCAGGAGATGTATAGGCTCTTTCTCTAAAGGATATTTTACATAAATCCAAAGACAGTTTGAGAGTTGTCAGTTTCCCATCTGTAAAAAGCTGCATAATAATAATATCCACCTGATCAGGTGATTATGAGAAATAAATACTTTCATACTTATACAGTACTTAGAATTGTGCATAGACCATATAAGTGTTTTTAAGTAACTAAAACAAATAAATAAATGCAGGATCATATATATGCATATATAAAGTAAATGTACAATTTATTATTATTTGCTATTTCATTTTTTTAAATTATGCTTTTTATTTATTTTTGAGAGACAGAGAGAGGCAGTGCAAGCAGGGGAGGGTCAGAGAGAGGGAGATACAGAATCTGAAGCAGGCTCCAGGCTCTGAGCTAGCGGTCAGCACAGAACCCGATGCGGGGCTCGAACCCACGAACCGTGAGATCATGACCTGAGACAAAACCGGACGCACAACCGACTGAGCCACCCAGGCGCCCCTATTTGCTATCTTACTTATTCTGATTATTTTATATCTAGCTTAATAAACTACCTTAAATGCAAACTAGTTTTTTCATGACAAAAACAGGAGACTGAAATATCAAGAAACGAAATCTTTCCATATGGAAGTTGAGCTCAGTAGTATATTACTTGTCTACATTAATTAAACCAGAATGCGGAAAGTCCAATTTATAGTAAAAATAGTATAAATTGGTAAATTTCATGTGTAAAAGAATAATTACATTTATGGAACATCTGGAATACGGTGCATGCAGTACTGAGTTCCATATCCTTTCCTAAACTTTGTCAGGGGATTTATTAAAAGAGGAGAAGAACCGTGCTCCTAGCACCTTGTGGAGAGACTTGCCAATACTGCATGTTGCATTAGATTGAAAAATGAGAGCCAAATGGCCCTCGTTTTTAGGAAGGATGAATTCATTAAATATATGAAAGAGCAATGAAGCAATTAAGCGTCTCTGAACTAGAGCAGGCTGCAATTAAAAGATAGCGACTCCCTTGTTCGAGTAGACATTGAAGCAGAAGTTGGAAGATTTTTATTAGATAATTTAAAGAGGGAAATTCAAGTTTTGTGCAGAATGCTGGAATAGATGACTGTTCCAGCTCCATTTAGGCCAGGATTCCAATAACTGTATGAAGACGGAAAATGACTTTTCAAAATAAAGTAAGAAGGTGGAAATAATATATATAATGAGAACACTTATAAGGAGGGAACTAAAATGAAGAAAAAGTGAATTTTCTGACTGGTTTGATCTACATATTTGATTTAGACATGTCAACCCTACATGTATATGATTGGTTGGGTGTTACTTAATTTCCTAAATTAAAATATTAATTGAATGTAAATGAGATTAAAGAATTGAGAGGCTATTGATTCATAAAAATAACTATTCTTGGCTATAGGACTGTTCAAACTATGTAGGTGGTACCCTCTAGTGGCTACAACATGCACTGACCTTAAAATGCTGTCACAATATGCAATAGACTTTTTCTTTTTTTCTTTTGTCAGTCTGTTCATTCTAGGGAACTTCAACCATTGAGTTTCAAAACCTTCTTCTTTTAGATGATTAAGAACAAAAGGTCTAAGATTGCATACAATTTTACACATTCCAACCAACAGAGGGCAAGGAGCTATCCCAACATGCACTACGGTCCCTAGAATTCCAAAGCACAGTCATTCCTGTGGTTCACAATTAAACCGTACATGTGGCAACATGCAACACTCAGAAGTAGGAGTGAAAACACTGTGGTAAAATGTCATCTCACATAAGAATAATAGTGTACACTTGTGAGCCCAGTATTAGATAGCTTACAAGGCATTTCCCGTACATCATCACATTTAATCCTAAGAACAACCCTGGGACAGGAGACGGAGCCGTCTTATCTTACACGCAGAGTTTATCTTGCAAAAGGGAAATGAAGAATCAGTGCAGTTCGATTCAAGATCAACCATTTAATAATACATAAATAGACATAAAAACAGGTGTTTTGGTCCCTAGTTCACGTTTTCCTTTCTCTTTATCATAATCTTTCTTTTTATACGACTCTCTTATATCAAATTTACATATTCAACAAGCTGCAGATTCTTTGAGTTTGAAATAATCATAGATAGACCGTGGGTATCAACATACATATACACCAATAGTAAAACTGTAAACACATTATTATATAAATTGGAGATGTGATATATTAAGCTAAAATTTAGAGAAAATAAGAAAATAGTATTTTATCTGGAGTTCATTGATAATGAACTCTTTTGTCCAATATCACAATACTGAAGCAGATAATAAAACTATTTATTACAAAATTGCATTAAAATCATATTTTATTTAAAAGGCATATATATTATTCCTAGTAACTTTTAATATAATCTAGAACTTAAAACCTAAATTATAGAATGGAAAAATATAAAAATACTATCTGAACTACATAGACACAAAATATGTTGAACTTTATACAAGACCCATTCATTTCAAAAAGAATATTTTCTGAGGAGTGATGCTTATAAACTCTTAATTTCGTAAGATTGTTCTACAGGTTTTAAAGAATAAATTTAAAATAGTTACAAGTCAAACTCAAGTGGGCTGAGAGACTACCATACTGTCAATTTAGAAAATGATAGAACACGTACTATTTTTAACTGTGTCTCCAATAAGCCAAACAGAGAACAATGCTTGCCAATAATTCCTTAGAGGAGCTGCATATTTTTAGTGAAAGATGTTGGAAATCCACTTAATTGTTTTGTGATCTGGTAAAAATTAAGCATTCCCAATGAAATTAAACCTAAATTTAGATGAAGCGACTATCAGACAAAAACAAAACCTATAGTGACTCAGTTAATATCAAGTAATTTTGCAAAGTATTCATGTCAATAAAGGTTTGAGACCTCTTTTAACAGGCACCAGAGGGTTCATCCTGTTTAAAAGATGGATGAAATGGTAAGTTAGAGTTTGCTTCTTTAATCCAAAATGAACACAAGGAAAATTTCACAACGTCAAGATACATTATGGAAAAAACTACTCAGGATCAAAGCCTCAGATGATGATGATTTTTAATGATGTATTTTTCCTGTTTCAAAAGGTTACATATATTAGAGAAAAATCGGAACCTGGCTAAACGAATCATGATAATGAAAGCGATATGCTCCTAAAAGTATTACAGAATCGGCATCGTGTGGATTTAAAACACAAAATGTATGATTTGTGGATCTATTATGTACATATTATTAAAACCCTCATGTGAATAAGCATCCTTTAAGGAAAATTTATTTTTCTTAAAGCTTATTTTCCAGAAGTTTTTCATTTATTAACATTAACTTTCAATTAGATTACTTTGCTATTATATGAAATAGCAGTGAAAAATTGAGAGCTAGCTCCTCAAGTTTTCCAGCAAAACACATGTTTCTAGCCATTTGCATAATAAAACATTTTGCTGAATGTTCATATTTTATAGGAATCAGGGACCTGAAGGATACTAATGAATATTATATCCAGAGATACAGAATTACATTATATTATTCCGACTGAAAGAATTAGAATATTTCTCAGTTTCTAATATGGTTTCTTGAAATTTAAAACCCTTCCTTACATGATATGGGTTTAAACTCAAGTTTGAAAACTAAGCATAAAATGTACACAGATGGACAAGAGGTTATGAAAAACATCATTTGCATAAAATATTATTGCTATTAATGCTTATTAAAACATGTTTGATCTTTCAATGAAATGAGTAAGTAGTGCGTAAACATTAGGAAAGGTCATGGCTATGCTCCTTCAGACACCCTTCATGTTTTCAAGGTGGTGTATTAAAAAGCTTTAGATGAAACCTTCCCTGACCCAAAGAAGTGCAGGTTCTTCCCAGTTGGTTAGAGCAATTAAGGATTTATGTTTATTGAAAGATTCAAATTTCTCTTAACCTTTTCTAGAGTATTGACCATGAACCCCCAGTTTACCTTGGGATATATCTTAGAACACCTCTTCCAGAGAATAAGGCTTTCTGATATGGGAAATCAAAGCAGGGCACCACAGTTCAGCGCATGTATCTAAATCTAAGAGTTGAAGAGATATACTTCATCTAAGGCGAACGCATTTTAAAAAGAGGGCAAGAGAAGATTTTCTGAAGAGAAAAACAACTTACGGAGTCCCAGAAATCTTTCATCAAAAACACACACATCTTTTATAAATAGGTAGGCACACATTATTCTGTAATGGGACTATTATGTACACATTTTCCCCGATAGAGATTTTTTGTTATTATTATAATTATTATTTTCTTTCCTTATTTGGAATTCTTGTGAAACATGGGGCTGCTACACAAATGAGTGAAAACTTTTCCCTCCCTTCCCTCCACATTAAGATGCCGCCATTGCGTTAATACAAAAGGGCAATCATTCGCTGGACATCATGTCTTTTTAAAAGATTCCCACACTCAGATGGCTGTCAGTGGTGGTGCCAGCGAACCGTTATGCAAAGCCCCCCAAACACTTTGTAAACTCGAATCTTTGAGCACAATAGTAAAGTTCAGTGCTGGAAAGAGATAGTGTACTGAATACACAATACGGAGCTTTGTCTGATTGGGGCTTCTGTTAAGGAGAAGGCTACTTAATCTCCCTATTTGCCCTGGGGATTCTAACTGTTTTAATGTGTCCTTTTTGAGAGTCTGTGAACTGTAGAATATATGCTGGTAACAACTTTCTTTGGGGCTTTCCTCGGAAAAACCCAAAGCTGCCAACACAAGAAAGCTGACACAGTGGTGCTAACAAACACAAAGCTAAAACCAAAAACAAACCCTTAGCTGTTTGTGCAAACTGCCTGGCTAAAGCTTCATGTCATGCCTTGATGAAAGATCTAATTCTTTGGCTCATTTCATAGGAATCTAGCTTTTGTGACAGTGGGGAAAGGAGAGCTTCTTCTTGGAGTTGGGGAAAAATAGGTAATTTGATGTAACATCAAGAGCGCATGTGATACATAAAATAATATAAAGGATTTTAAATTAATAAGACTATTAACAACAGTGGCACTTATAGTACACTAATAATGACCTATGTTGGTCATTTAGTCATGTTGAGATCATTGTTAGGGTCTGTTAATATCATTTTCTTAAATGGGACGTTTTGGTGAAGGGCAGTTTTGTATTTCTATTATCATTCGAAGTTATTGATACACAAAGGAAACATTACATGGAAAGCTAACCCCATGTGACTTTTGAAATTTGAAAGTTTTTAAAGTAATGATGTTTGAAATATTATTCTACTTTTAAAACATGATTTATCTCACTCAAGAATATACCTGAGATTCCACAGTTAGAAGAGCTAATTGTTTTAATCATTTAAGCAGCATTTCCTATCTGAAGGCTAACTAAATTTACATAAGCCAATTTATCAATCTACTGGAACTTTGCCATCCAGAAAGTCATATATTGTCTATAGGAGATCTTTTTCTATTTACACATTTATAATGCTTGTTAAACATCGTATGTATGAGTTAGTGCAAAGTAGAAGTCTTGAGTGATGAAGTAAGAATATCTTTTTCCAAGCATAACAGCCAATGAATTTTGTAATTCTGGATACACTATAAATTCGCTATGTGATAAATAACAAATTGAGGACAATGCATATTGTTGAAGTGAAGACAATAAATATCTAGCAGAGTTGTGGATTAATGACAATTAATCCCAGGTAGGAATGTTCAATAGTGGATGAAAGAAGAGGGTCCTGAGCCTCACAGTGTGATTCTAGTCCCCAAACTCCAGGTCATAGAGAGTAGACACTGGACCCTGTCCACCCCAAAGCTGCCTTCTTGGCTGGCCCAAGGGCTTGGTACCTCCATCCTCTTTGACACCTTCTCACCTTCGCACTTCTTTGCTCACTGCACACTGACTTGTCCATCTGGAGAGGGGCGTGTTAAACTTGGTTTCACTCACTGAGAATGAGATCCCCCTTATCTCATGCAGTGTTTTGTTCTACTGTCATATAGTTGACTTCTAATGAGACTTTCTGGAACGCTTTATACACACATTGAGGAAATGCATTTAGCTTAATTTGAGCAATTAAAATAATTGTTTATTTATAAACAGTGGCTGGAAAGGAGTTGGAAATGGCCATGAAGGAAAAAATTAAAAGGGTTTAAGAAATACGGCTCTTAGGTGGAAAATAGAAATGTTCCAAGGTAAAGCACATGCTTTGAGAATGTTTCCAAATATAGTAGTTTGTGAAGATTTTGCAAATAACTTATTGCTTTCCAATATATCTACCCAGAAATCAATACGGATTTTGCATTTATCTATCTACAGTTTATCCTTGTTTTCTGAACTGAAAATAAATGAGCTAGAGAGTACTTTTTGTCTTGAAAGGGTAACAATCTGGGGCCAAACAAAAATAAACACTTTAAAATGAGTTTTGTTTTTGTTTTTGCTTTTAGCACCATGCTCAAACCAAAAATTTTAGTCAACTTTACTCCTTGTGATCATAGTATCTTCTCTGCCAGATAAGTATCCAATTTCACTCTTAACTAAATATATACATACACACATACACATATATGTTCTCACTGGGAAATGGTAGAACCATACCCAATCTAGCTTAACCTCAATGCTCTAATTTATTCCACATGAGCCCCTCAGTGGCCAAACAAACTACTGTAAGGGAAAAGAAGAGACTTTAACTATGCAACTGAATATCCTTTAATTCACAGGTATTACTTAATTCTGTGATGAAGGGAAATTCTGTCAAGATTCTTATCTAGAGTGACACATATCTTTGAAGAGAATAACTAAATGGAGATTTTCATGAAGGAATTTTCAATTTTGGTCCTGAGCCCGACTCTAAGAATTTGTCTTAGTCATACAGAAGAGCGTTTTGCTATAAAAAATCTTCCTGTGGCTAGTTCTAAATTTATATTAGAGAATCCAAGCATTTTTTCACCTTGAAAGCCTGAGCTTTATAACGCTACTCATTTGATTGCATCAACTGACTCCAGCAACAAAACCTAATAACTTTAACATTTTTGGATTATTGTGAGGCAGGGTGGTTTAATGCCTAAAAACATAGTTGCTGAATTTGAGTTTTGATTTTACCATACATCGGTTGTGTTATGATGGTCAAGTCTAATTTTTCTTTCTTTCAGTTTCCTCATCCATAAAATGAGAATAATAAAATTTATCAGGTTACTGTGAGTGTTAACATTAGTGAGGGCACCTGGGTCGCTCAGTTAAGCGTCCAATTTAGGCTCAGGTCATTATGTCACAGTCTGTGAGTTTGAGCCCCGCATCAGGCCTGCTTCAGATTCTGTTTCCCTCTCTTTTGCCCCTTCCCTGCTCACTTGCTCTTGCTCTCAAAAATAAATAAACATAAAAAAATTAGCTAATATTTAGTGAATGCTTTCTATGTGCCAGGAATTTTTCTAAATGTTTTTTATATATCCTTACAATACATTTTTGAGGTAGGGTCTATTATTATAGCTTAGTTGTAAGGTAATTCGTCGCAAATCACCTAATTATTAAGTTATGGCACTGAGGTTTGAACCCAGAAATTTGGACTCCAGAATCCATACTCTGAACCCCTGAATGAAACCCTCTACATTAGAAAACATGTGCCATGGTCCCAGGGCAGTGTCTAGTAGACAACAGAACTCAGTAGAAGTCAGTTATTGAGATTTTGATCAAAAAGATTGGAAAATACCTCTTCTTGAAGAGATAGGAAATGGACACTATTTACTAATTTATTTTCTCATAAGAGAAACAGTAATGAACACTAACGGTAAATTAATTGAAATTTAATATAAAATCATACCCTTAACCTAACAGATATTAATTTATTGATAGCAAACAGTATTGGTTGTCACTATTTTAAATCTCTACTTAGAAATATTATTTGAGGTTGTATAACTTTTTGTATAGGTACAGAGGCACAGTTTTAGAAATATGCCCTTTGAGAGTTTTTCTATAGCATAGTTTAACAAAACATAAACATCAGTAATTTAATAAAACTTTCCAAATTCAACATCCTATTAGTTGTATATTTAAACAAACTGAGCATTTAAATCATTGATATAACATAATTTGAGTGCTTAGAATTAACTCTACCTCTTTATTTATCTAATTTTGGTGATTCTGAACACTTCTATTGAAGGTATTTGCCTTGATATGGTCTTTGCAAAGTATCTGAATCCACAAAAATTTAGAAACACTAATATACATGATTGGAACAGGATGAGTCATGTTGATTTAATTTATGTTGTTTGGGCATAGTTAAGTTTTAGCCTCACATGCTTTCATGAAGGAGGTCTGATTCTAGGTTCAGTTTATAGGACGGATGGGCAAAGTTTGGCAGTGTAGAAACAAACACAAAATTTTCAGGCAAGATTCTTAAGTAGAATCAAAGTGAAAGAACACATGACATCACAATACGTAAGACAGGAATGAACTTCTGAGCTCTCAGCGAGACGAGAGAGTTTCTGTAAATAGCAACTAAAACACTGGATAACATCTTTTTCCCAATTCAGAGAATGATAAGAATTCTAATGTCATGACTAGAGAGTAGGAAGACATGATGATTTTTGTCATCTGCAAGAAGACAAGAGAGACTATGCTTCGCCAAATGCTAAGGATTATGTAGAAGGATAAAAATTCATATCTCATACAGTTTAGCCTCAGGAAATAACTTCATTACTCTACGTTTCAGCCAATTGATTAATTGATAGTGAACGCAGTGTGTAGCCACGGGCATGTCTCTAATTTTAAATAAGGTGATGAAGGATAAACCTTTCATACCTTCTACATTCATTAGTTAATATATTCATTATACAAACATCTGGTGAGAGCATATTATCGGCTAGCGAATGGGTCGGGTCCGAGGAGTAGAAATATCAGCAGAGTACCCTAGGAGCTCTTTACCAGCTCACAATTAGGTAATGAACAAGTGGACTTTCTCTTGTCTAAAGTTATTACATGGGATTTCACCGAGATCCAAAGGGCAATGATTTTATGCCCAAAGAAATCCTTCAAAAGCTTTCTAGTAATAAAGAATCAAAGGTAGTAGTACCAAGGTGCACAAAAGATTGGTTGGTGACTGACAGTTCTGCAAGATAAAACTTTTATTCCACTCCGGTCCTCTTGGTATTTCTCTTTTTCCTTAGTGCCTGCCACTGAGAAAATGAAACTCCTCTAGGAAGCATCCAATTGCCTAAAAGAAAGTTCATTTGTCACCTAAATCCTAATAGTTAAGTTGAATGGCACTATTTGCTGAATTTTTCAAGCACTCTCTGAGGTGATGTGGCCGTTGAGATTCCTAAGTAAGGCCCTTGTCTCTTCTCAATCTAACAGAAGCTCCTATTACAAAGTAAAAATAATTCTCAAACACACACACACACACACACACACACACTCAAGAGATATATTGATAGATTGATAAAGTCTTTTTGTAACTTAGAAGGAAAAGCAGAAAGGAATGTTAAATCACATATTTAGAAATTCATGTGTGTTTTAAAATTTAAACATGTACATTACGAATGCACAATTATATTAAGATCAGCTGATTCTTACTAGAGTGCATATTTTACATTTCGGCTATAATGCAAGAAATGGATGTAACTGATCTTCTATGAAAGGCTGACGAAGGTGTGGAGGGTATATTACGTTTTTCACAAGAGTGCTTCAGAAGAGCTAAGCCGTTGCTGAGGCTGCTGAGGGACACAAGTGTCCCTCCACAGCCGTACCTGCATACCGCCGGGTCTCCACCAGAGGGAGATCACTAGAAAACACAGTGACATTTTCCTCCAGGCTACGGAAAAACAGGAGGTGACTCCTCATTTTTATAGAAACAGGGTTTTCTCCCACCTTACTAATACAGGCTTGTAAGTAGAAAGAAGCAAGTTAAAAAAAAAGTCTACTCACATATATCAAAATATACTTAATTTAAGAATGAATTCTTCCTTAGATAATGACTAGCAATGTTTGTAGTCATGAACATTTTAGGAGGCTGTTTCTTTACATAGGAACATTTTGGAAGCTAGTGTTAGAACATATTTCTTCTAGATGTGTAAGAATTCTAAAGGGAATGTGCAGAGTAATTCACTAAAATTATTCAACAGTTTGATGTCTGTCTTAATAATCTCAGTAGCTGCTGCTGGTAACAGTAATAGAAATTATTTTAAAAATTCTATTTAATTAGTATGTGTTAATGTGTAAATGTAAATTTTCTTAATTATATAGAAGCAGGTTTTCAAACCTGTAATGATGTAATTATTAAAATATAATAACCGTAATTCTTTCTTTCAAATCAAGTGACACAAATTATTTGCTCCTTTTCCCCCTCCTTTCTCCTCCCACCTTCCCTTATTTGTTTTGTTTCTCTTCTGTAACGTTCATGTGGAAAGGGATGCTTCAAGTAAGCAGTTGATTTCTTAACTCTGAGTGACTAATGACAAAAAAGGGGGTAAGCTTTATAGAAAAATGTGTCTTTTGTTGGAGGGGAAAAAAAGTGTAATAAAGGGAGTTTGGGTAACCCAACTCATTTTAGTCTACCCCAGACAGGATTGATAATTATGAAGTGTTGAGATACTGCTGAAACAGGTCTTTCTAAAGACTTGTTAATTAAGTGGACATTTTTGTGATTTCCTGGTACCAAGGGGATCCCCATTTACATATGTTTAAAACTTATTTACTGTGATTGTTGGTGGGAGTTCAACAATTTTGGAGAGGAAAAAGATTCTTTATGTCGCCTTCTGTCATGGCAAACAATAGCATGACAATACTAAACTCAACTAGTGTTCATGACTGTTGTGTTCAATTTCACACTAAATTTGGTCTTTTTCTCATGGGGCAGGACTTCCATTCTGTCGGTTATACCATATGAGACAGAGCTCTGCTGCTGTAATATCGGTCACGTGATCCATGTATAACATAATCACTTTTAAACTGATTTAGAATTATTCATGATAAATTTTCACTATCTGGTTAAATCAGATGGGATTAAATTTTCTCATAAAAATGATGCAGTTTAATCTACTGTCGTGAGGCCACATTGAACTGTAGCTTTGGTCAGAGAAAATACCAGAAGGTGGAATGACTTAAAGCTTATTTTATCTAATAAGCCATACAGAAGTTAAATGGTAGTTCCTTCAGTTCACATTTTTTAAAAAATATACAAATCGTTACCAATGTTGTAAAAATAATACCAGGTTACGTCGTATATTCTGGATTGTTGGGTTTAATTACTTCTGAAATAAACACAGTGAGCACATTGTGAAGAGGGTCACAGGAAAGGTAAGATGCATGCCTTTGACTCTAATTAACTTGATTTACTTAAAAACAAAGGATCTTTCTTTTGCCATCAGCAGAAGACTCAATGTTTTGAACAAGTTTGGTGATATTTAATGGTTGTAAGTTTTATCTTCATTCCTTTGTGGAGAAAAATTATTTGGCTAATAATTAAAAAGAACCAATAGTTAATTAAAACTAATCATACTGCAGGTTTTTTATTTTTAAGAATGCTCATCATATAAAACTAATATTTTCAGTCCCTTAGATTGATATGTATGTATGTGTGGTACATTTTCCAATGATATATTTTACCCACCTAATAAACTTAAGAGGAACACAACTGAGAAGTCAATTTGTCAAGATTGAGAAAAATTGGAGTGAAAGAATTAAATATCTAATCGGATATGAACTGTAGTATGACTCATTTCTTTTCTAAAATTACATTTTACGAAAATATGTATTCCTCACTTTTAGTGAAGTTGATTTTATTTTTAACATACTTAATTTCTTTTGTAAAAGGCAAAATGGGGGTACCTGAGTAGCCCAGTTGGTTAAGCATCCAACTCTTGATTTTGGCTCAAGTCATGATCTCATGGTTTGTGAGTTCAAGTCCCGCATCGAGCTCTGCACTAACAGTGTGGCGTCTGCTTGGTATTCTCTCTCTCTATCTTTGTCTCTGTCTTTCCCCCACTCATGCTTTCTCTCTCAAAAAAACATTAATGTCACTGATAACAGATCACAATAACAAATATAATAATGGAAAGGCTTGAAATGTTGTGAGAATTACCAAAATGTGACACAGAATCACAAAGTGAAAAAATACTCTTGGAAAAATAGTGCTAGTAGACTTCCTCAACTCAGGGTTGTCACGGACTTTTAATTTTTTAAAACAATAACAATACAACAACAACAAAAACAACACGTAATATCTGCAAAGTGCAATAAAGCAAAACACAGTAAAAAAGTATGCCCATGGTGGGCACCCAGGTGCCCCGTGATTGGTGATCTTTGATGTTACTACTGTAGTTGTCTCAGGGTCCATCAAATCATGCTCAAATAAAATGTCAGACTTAATAAATGTTGTGCATGGTCTCTCTCTCTTTCTCTCTCTCCCTTTCTCCCTTCAGGCCTCTATTCCCTGAGACACAATATTGAAATTGGGCCAACTAATGATCTTGGGGGTTCTAAGTGCTCAAGTGAAAGGAAGAGTCACACATCTCCAACTTTAAATCAAAAGCTAGAAATGACTAAGCTTAGTGAGGAAGACATGTCAGGCAGGCTGAAACCTGGGCCTCTTGCACCAGTAAGCCAAGTTGTGAATACAAAGGAAAAATTCTTTTTTAAAAAATTTTTAATGTCTTTTATTTATTTTTTTGAGAGACAGAGAGAGGCAGTGTGAGCCGGGGAGGGTCAGAGAGAGAGGGAGACACTGAATCCGAAGACAGGACCCAGGCTCTGAGCTAGCTGTCAGCACAGAGCCTGACGTGGGGCTCGGACCCACAAACAATGAGATCATGACCTGAGCCGAACCCGGACGCTTAACCAACTGAGCCACCCAGGCGCCCCAAGGAAAAATTCTTGAAGGAAATGAAGAGTGCTGCTCCAGTGAACTCATGCATAGAAAGTGAAACAGCCTTATTGCTGACATATAGAAAGTTTTGGTGGTCTGGAGAGAAGATCAAACCAGCCACAACATTCCCTTAAACCAAAACCTAATCTGGAGTGAGGCCGTAACTCTATGAAGGCTGAGAGAGGTGAGGAGGCCGCAGAAGAAATGTCTGAAGCCAGTAGTAATTGGTTCATAAGATTTAAGGAAAGGCCGTTTCCATAACATCAAAGTGCAAAGTGAAGCAGCAAGTGCTGGTAGAGAACCTGCAGTAAGTCATCCAGAAGGTCTAGGTTAGATAGTTAGGGAAGGTGGCTACACTACACACTAGGTTTTCAATGGAGACAAAATACCTTCTATTGGAAGAAAGATGCCATCTAGGGTCTCCATAGCTAGAGAGAACAAGTCAATGCCTAGCTTCAAAGCTTCAAAGGACAGGCTGATCCTCTTGGTAAGGGACTAATGCAGCTGGTGAGTCTAAGTTGAAGCCAATGATCATTTACCACTCATAAAATCCCAAGGCCTTTATGAATTACATTACATGTACTCTGCCTGTGCTCAGTAAATGGAATAACAAAGTCTGGATGACAGCAAATCTGTTTACAAGATGGTTTACTGAATATTTTAAGCCACTGTTGAGACCAACGTCTCCGAATTTTTTTTCTTTCACACTATGAATGCTCATTGCCGATGCACCTGGTCGTCCAACAGCTCTGATGGAGATGTACAATGATATGAATGTTGTTTTCATGGCTGCCAGCATGACATGCAGCCTGCAGCCCAAGCAGTGAGGAGTAATGTTGACTTTCAAGTCTAATTATTGAAGAAACACATTTTGTAATGCCAGAGTTGCCATAGAGTGTGATTCCTCTGATGGATCTGGGAAAAGTAAACAGAAAATCTTCTGGAAGGGATTGACTCTTCTACATATGATTAAAAACATTCATGATTCACAGAAAGAGGTCAAAATATCACTCTGAACAGGAGTTTGGAAGAGCTGACTCCAACCGTCATGCTTGACTTTGAGGGGTTTGAGACTTCTGTGGAGGAAGTACCTACAGATGCGGTGGAAACAGTAGGAGAACTAGAATGAGAAGTGGAGTCTGAAGATGTGACTGGCTGCAGTCGCATGATAAAATTGTAATGTATGACAAGTTGCTTTTTCTGGATGAGCAAGGAGAGTGATTTCTTGAGTGGGACCGTGAAGAGACAGGTGAAGAGTGTCAAAATGAGCAAAAGATTTAGACTAGTAAATAAGCTTAGTTGGTAAAGCAGGGTGTTAGAGGACTGACTCCATTTAAAAAAATTTAATTTATTTTTTGATGTTTATTTATTATTGAGACAGAGAGAAACCAAGCATGAATGGGGGAGGGGCAGAGAGAGAAGGAGACACCGAATCAGAAGCAGGCTCCAGGCTCTGTCCTGTCAGCACAGAGCCCGATGCGGGGCTCGAACCCACGAACTGTGAGATCATGACCTGAGCTGAAGTGTGACACCCAACGGGCTGAGCCACCCAGGCTCAGTTTTGAAAGAAACTCTATTGTGGGTAAAATGCCTTCAAACAACATTGCATGCTAGAGAAAAATCATTTATGGAAAAAAAATCCATCCATACAGTAAACTTCACTGTTATCTTATTTTAAGAAATTACCAC